>VDFB02027461.1:0-19596 GCA_007258455.2 Sequoia sempervirens | reverse complement strand
CCCCAAAGTGACTTCCAAATTTGACTCAAAAATCAAGAATCTTGATTAGAAATAATCAAAAGAGACTAACATAAATCAAACTGTACATTACTAAATAATAATTATTTAGTGTTAAGAGTACCAATGATATTTCTTGAAAGGAATGAAGATGGTCATTTTCTAAAAACCAACACACTAGTACAGAGAAATAATCATGTTGTCTAATAGTAGAAGGAAACCCACTAGAAAAAACCATAGATATAGACTCCCATGTTTGAGAGGGAATAAGAAGTGGTTGACATAAACTAAACTTTTTATTAGCAAGCTTAGCTTCACGACAAATATACCATGGTTGAGTGAAGTATTCCTCTTGCTTCCTATGGAAGGCACATTGGAAATTTTTATTGCTTTACTTGAGTTCTAAAATATATTTTTGTTTGAAGGTTCACAATTAGGGATAGATAAATGTATGGATTTTTTAAAATATTAATTATGCATTCATTCACTATCCTTAGTCGCTAAGCCTCTCAATAAATCCATTGGCACCCAACATTCAAGATCCATGCTACACGTTAAACCCTTCTCACATGTGTTGTATTATTTCATGAGAACATGAAGCCCTCACTCATAGCCTCTAAAACCTTTCACTACTCAATAGTTATATTGCACAGGTAGACTACTTATCATTTGATGATATTTGTTAGTAGTTGTTCCTATTTTTGTAGTGTAGATACTATGATGATAACTAACCTATACACTACCACCATTTCATGCACTATATCCTCAGCCTCTTCTATTTATCTCCTCGTGATCCCATGGCATTCAATTTGTATTACAAGAGCATGACTATGTGGGCCCCACCTTGCTAGGAAAGTTGAGAAGGATAAATCAAAATTTGATTTGCGTAATATTTTAAAGCTAGTTTCATGTTCTTGCCACATCATATTTCCACGATATTGTATGTCCTCTTCATCATGCTCTTAACTCGGTGGACCATCTCCTCTTAAATAAAACATATCATCTTTGAAACACTTATTCCATTTGAATTAAAAATCTAATAGAAAAAGAATCTCAAATATTTAATATATGATACATTTTGATAAATATTAGATCACTTTAATTCACATTTTACAACAATAAGTAATACTTAAATATTTATCTTTCAAAAATTTATGCAAAAATATCACCGAAACACCTATTTCATTTAAATTACAAATCTAATAAACAAAGAAATCATAATGTTTTCTAAAAACAAATAAACTAATTTTGTAATCGATTTTATACACTTGAAAATTTCAAATAAGAGATATACCTATAATGAGCTTTACATTTTTTAGCCGATAGGATATATTATGTGTGAGCTTCCAGCCTTAATAGGATATATTATGTGTGAGCTTCCAGCCTTAATGCTGTCTCACACCCGGAAAAAGTCATCGTAAATGAACTACGACATTTTTGGTCTCACGTCAGAAAACAAATTGTGACAACAATTTTTTGCACACCGACTGTGTGAACTATGATCTGATTTTTTCTTATCCTTATCTCTGCTCACTGCAATCTGATTTTTTGTTATCCTTATCTCTGCTTGCAGCAATCTTATCCCTATGGTAAGACCACCGCTAGTGTGTTTTCCTATAAATATGTGTGTATGCAATGTTTAAAATTATGGCTGAGATCAAGTGTGGAATAGAAGAATTTATTGCCAAATAGTGACGCTTATAGTTTTTGTGGAACTCTTCAACATGTATTAGGAAAAATTGTTGCTCCAAAATGATCAATGATGAATGAAAAGCATCTACAGTCAAGAAAGAGAGTCTTTTATATCCATCCTTTACATCATCTCTGCCTTTCTGCATACACTGCTTTCACATCAGCATACAGGATACATGCGAATGGTGCATGATACTTTCAGCTTAAATAAACATGATTTAGCTTCTGATGGATTTAACTTTTTGAAATCAATTTCTATCCCTACAAATTCCATGAATGTTGTGTCATTATCAAGGGACCATGACCATGATATTCATTGTTATAGTCCCTCAAATTATTTTGAAAAGAGGCAATCATATAAACCATTTCCCCTTAGAGCTACAACTATGTTCAACGTGGTATTCTCAAAGAGCAGTAGCAATCACCATTCTTTGCATTTCACGTTCATCATAAGTAATTTTGAAATTTGGATCCAAAATATCTCTCCAAAAATTTCCTGTTAACCTTGTCTTCGATATGGTGCCCTAGAAGTGGGGTGTTCTCGTTGTGATTATGATCTCTCTTGTGAATTGGCCTTTTTCAAGTCATTGGCTCAGGCAGAGCCATCCCAAATGAGTACATGCATTTGTCTTCTCATTAAATCTGTCATACATGAAATACTCTGGAGCCAGATACCCAGAAATCCTACTAACATCGTTGCAAATTACACATGAGGAAGATGTCAGTGCCCATTTGGCATGTCAAAATTCTGACAACTATTCAGGTAACATCCGTCAACTAATCCCTTCATCTGGATCTACAAAATTCCTTACTGATATTGTAATCTTCTTTGCACATTCTTTAGATATAACAACACAATTGATATTTCCCATCAACAAATACTATACATGGGGTTCAAAGTCTTTTGAAAGTGGAATACTGGAAGATTTCACGTCCTTGTGGATGATGGAGCGAAGACATCAATAGCTACTTTCAATCTTTCTTTCCCTGCCATCACAACTTTTTCCTTTCTTACTACAATGTAAAAAATAAGTGAAACAATGTGGCTATGTTGTGAGACCAACATAATCTCAACTTCCAGGAGCAGTTCTTACTCTGCTTCTGGAATAATGTTAAAAAAATTTACTGCCACTGATTTCCCATCAGGAATAACTGCTTTGTATACTCTGGTAGACCCTCTTCCAATAAGATTTGTTGTAGAGAAAGCATAAAAAGTAAAAACTTAAAATGGCTTAGCCAACAGACATCTTGAAAAATAAGATCCTGTCAATGGGACATAACTTCACAACTACTTTCTATTGCCTTCCTCTCTCAAGATAGGTTTCAAATTTGCATATATATCTCTTTTTTTCATGTGTGGGATCTATTTCCATATGAATATGACCCCACCTACCTGCCTTTGCATAATTATTTTAACAAAAGAGTACTTGATCCAACAAATTCCTTAGCCCAATATTTTTTGAGATCTAAATGTACTAATTGATTACTATCACAACAACATTTATTGTTCTTTGATTAATAGAGGGCGCTTCAAATGCATACAAGATTTTCAGTGACTTGGAGTTGTTTAGACTAAGAGGCTCTCTACTTGTAGTACTTTTTCCCATGGTAAAATAATATGGCATCTAAAATATTGGCTCTAGGAAATTCTCTGACAAAACACACATCAACAGAGGAAACATTAAGCAAACGATCAATAACACTTGTCCATAACTCCATACAATGGAAGCAAACATTAGGAAACATTAACATTACGAGCCATGAAAACTAGAGTCAGCATTGAGGGTGATTTGTGTTCAGAGAATCAGTTAAATGAAAATGGATAGTGGGCCTAAGAATTGCATGAATAGAGGTGGTAGCAATATCAGCTGAAACTTAAGTAGTTGATGCCCAAATCAAAACCTTTACCCATTACTACAACATAGTGAATATAATTTTAGGATAAGATCTATAATTTTCCAATCAAGATAAATTTCTCCATCTCAAGGAAAGTATTTCTATAGATAATCCAATTTTGATGACCTTTATCTATCAAGTCTCGTGCACATAATATTACCCTTATAATTTGTAAAATTCTATTTTGTGTAGACCAAATGATATTATATTCCTATAAATCACATCAGAATAAGGTAGTATGTACTAAATCACCTTCCTTATTTATACTGCAACCTTTTGCATAGATGCTCTATCATGACCTTCAAATTTCATTTACTTTGAAGTCTTCAAGGTTATAGAAATGCAGTTTGTACATAACTAGAAACTTAATAATCATCAAGACTTCAAAGTTGAAAGCTATATTTTATGAACTTTCTATAGTCATGACATTTCAAGGACCACATTTTGATGAAACATTTTGGAAAACTAGTATTTTTTCATGCATGTTCAATCATGACCTTACAATTGCATTTTGCTTCAATATCTAAAAGGTTGCAACAAATGTAATAAATGTACAATCAGGAATTTAATTACCCTCATAAGGTAAAGTATATTTTGTGCACTTAACGTAATCATTTTATTTTCATATTTATTATTTCAATGAAGTATTTTGGAAAACTATTCACAAACTTGCAACACCCATATACATTGTGCATAATCGTCTAACAGTGCAGTCATTATTGCAAATGTGTCCTTAATTGTAATTTCTTAAGACAAAACATCTAGGTCCTTGTCTAGTATAGAGCTTAATTATTACCAGTCCAATGTAGCTCAGTTCAAATAGGCTCCAAAGTGCCAGGTATACCGAGTTTGGAGAAAGTGCAAAGATTGGAAAGACTAGAGCTCGAATGCGACACCATAGCAGCTCTTAAACCTTGTATTCAGTCTATGAAGGTAATAAAAACTGCTACAAATTCAGAGTTTTCATTATTCTGCAAATATTTATGTTTATGACTGAATGCTCGGCATACAATACGATTTATAGGAATGTCCACGCGAAATGGAGATAAAAGGTAGCGTGGTCAATTTTGTGAAGCCAACAGTAAACTCTCTGAGGTTTCCTGGTCTTACGGTCACGGAGATGGAAGCGGGGTCTGCTCTTTTCAAGATTGGAGATACCGCATATATTTTGTATTATGATGAGATGAGGAAAGTTGTATATATAGGTTTGTTCCGCCAAAACGCAGGGTTGCGTGCGTACAACTACGCCACTATATTTACAGGCAAGAAAGCATTGGTAATGACAGGCCCAGAGGGAAGAGTTGTCGAAGGTTTTCACCAATTATTCGCACTCCTGGAATAGTTGGCACTTGCACAAACGCTCAAACATTGCAGAGTCACAATCTTGACAAAGCCAGCAATAACAAGTTTACAGATTTAGTTAGATTTTTGGTTATTTTTCTATTAAGAATTTGAATTTATTTGTGAATGGAATTAGTATTATTTTAGAGAAGAACGACTATTCATCAGCTGTTATATAATTATATATTGTACAGAGAATGTAAGAGAAGGGAGTGCTGGTGAATGTTGTATTGTGGAGAACAAGTGAATTATGGAGTCTAAAGGTTTTGTGTGTAGTAAGTTGTTTATATTGAAATTGTAGAATAGTTGTTTGATTTGGTTTTGTATTTTTTAATTTAAAATAAGGAGTATAGTTGATTTCTAGCAATATAGGGACTTTTTCTTAAGAAAAGTAATACCAATTTTTTTTTACTGACATATATATCTTAAAATATGTGGAAAGATATCATTAGCGAAATTTTTGTCCTCCCTGTGACACCAAAGAACCTTCCCCTGCCTGGGTGAATGAAAGAGTCTTGGAGTGCACAACAACGATGGGAACGGACCGTGTGAATTCTAGTTCCTGCCAAAATAACGCCTCCAATTTGCAAAATCGCCTTATTCACACCCAACCCCCACAGTTGCTCCTCCAATGCAATCTCCCACTACCACTCCTCCGCCTTAGATATGTCCACTGTTTCTCCTACTGCCATTTCCAAAAATGCAAAAACTCAATTCCAAAGCAGGCTTACCTCTATTGGACGCGGGAAACAGAGGATTTTCTTTAGCGCTCTTTTATTTTTGTTTCTGAGTAACTTACTCTCTGCAAATAAATTTATTTAAAAAATAAATCGCTACCGCAGGGTTTTTTCAACTACTATAACGACTGCGATTTACTATTTTTAGGTTATTATGGGTAATGAAAACATTTGGTGCAAATGAAACATTGTCGGAACCACACTTCCCTTCTGGGGAGCAATACGAGGCAAAGGAGGCAGGGGAAGCATCTGTGGTTTTACTGTTCATGATCATGAGTCCGTCGGAAGAGTATATGTCGTCATCATCATCGAACACGAGACAGAACTTTCTCTTGTTAGAGGAAGCCACAGACGCCTCTCTGCGGCCGTCCTGGAAGCCCGCAGCGGCGTTGGCGTCCCAACTGTCGGAGAAGTTCTCCAGAGTTATAATCTGCATTCTGCACGACCCCAGAAATCAACTTAAATTTGGGAGGTGCCTTAAATTTATGTAACTTGGAGAATGGGAAAGACTCTAACATGAATTACTCTTCTTGGCTTCCTTCGCCAGTGGGAAAATGGCCCAATTTTTTGTGTATCCTCGGAGCACCCAATCATCCAACTGAAAAAAAAGAGACAGAGAGTAAGTACAAACACACACCCACACAAATGGACAGCATTCACTATGGCATCCCTTGTCTGAGTTAGCTCTACTTCCGCCTTCGAAATCACCTCTGTACATCTGCAATTGATTTTAAATAAATTCCTTGTAATCTGTTAATTAAGCGATTCTAGGCTACTCTTTTCGCACCTGTATAACTATATACAAACCCTACATTTATTATTAAGGCAGAAAAGAATATATTTTTTACAACTGTATTTACTAATTTTTAGTTTTTATGTAGAAGGAAGTTTTAAAAATGTACAAAGTAGTTATATATTATAATAGCTAATCAAAAATTATTTCTAATTTAAAGACTAGGCCTTTTCAATTTATCTTTCTCTAGAGGAGAATGTTCCTATTTTCTTTTTAAGACGGGAAAAAAAGTTGCTCAAACAATGATTAGGTGATTGACTTTGTTTACATTAATAGTGTACCCTATGAACAACTAAGTTTATAGTGGTAGTCCTTCTCTTGTGGTGTGCCAAAAACATTAAGAATTATGTCTCCTTAAAAAAGGAGGCTAACAATCCAGAATATAACATTCTAGATGCTCATACTACCTCCACTTACTAATATTAATTATCTTAGACTAAAATGGGATATTTACTTTCAAACCATTATCATCTTTTGTTTGAGTAATGGTATAATATACACATTGAATAGGTTTAAGCTTATGATATTATTGATCCTTAAATATTTATTTATTGATATAAAGTTGGACTTTATCCCAAACTTAGAAGATGGAAGGGATGCGATGTTTATACTTAGCCTAAGAAGTCTATTGAGTTGCCTAAAATTTTGCATGAATATTTTACAAGTCTTGAATAAAATGAGAAATTTAGCTCTACTCATTCTATTGATGTGATGAAGTTGGAGGAGGAGAAACTAGAATCTCATATGGAGCAAGATGTTGATATGAATACTATACCTCATAAGGAGAATGGCTTATAGAGACATGTAAAGATGGATAATAGTTGTGCGACAAACTATAAAGATAACAATGCCATTGTTTATTCTTACTATAGAAAATGTTAATAGAATGGAAAAAGTCTAATTGATGAATATAGTTTGGCCATTAATCTGTGGATATAAAGTTGTAGAATAGTGAAGTTGAGACCCCAAAGTGACTTCCAAATTTGACTCAAAAATCAAGAATCTTGATTAGAAATAATAAAAAGAGACAAACAGAAATCAAACTGCACATTACTAAATAATAACTATTTAGTGTTAAGAGTACCAATGATATTTCTTGAAAGGAATGAATATGGTCATTTTTAGAAACCAACACACTAGTACAGAGAAATAATCATGTTGTCTAATAGTAGAAGGAAACCCACTAGAAAAAACCATAGATATAGACTCCCATGTTTGAGAGGGAACAATAAGTGGTTGATATAAACTAAACTTTTTATTAGCGAGCTTAGCTTCATGACAAATATAGCATGGTTGAGTGAAGTATTCCTCTTGCTTCCTATGGAAGGCACATTGGAAATTTTTATTGCTTTACTTGAGTTCTAAAATATATTTTTGTTTGAAGGTTCACAATTAGGAATAGATAAATGTATGGATTTTTTAAAATATTAGTTATGCATTCATTCACTATCCTTAGTCGCTAAGCCTCTCAATAAATCCATTGGCACCCAACATTCAAGGTCCATGCTACACGTTAAACCATTCTCACATGTGTTGTATTATTTCATGAGAATATGAAGCCCTCACTCATAGCCTCTATAACCTTTCACTACTCAATAGTTATATTGCGGGGGTAGACTACTTATCATTTGATGATATTTGTTAGTAGTTGTTCCTATTTTTGTAGTGTAGATACTATGATGATAACTAACCTATACACTACCACCATTTCATGCACTATATCCTCAACCTCTTCTACTTATCTCCTCATTATCCCATGGCATTCAATTTGTATTACAAGAGCATGACTATGTGGGCCCCACCTTGCTAGGAAAGTTGAGAAGGATAAATCAAAATTTGATTTGCGTAATATTTTAAAGCTAGTTTCATGTTCTTGCCACATCATATTTCCACGATATTGTATGTCCTCTTCATCATGCTCTTAATTAGGTGGACCATCTCCTCTTAAATAAAACATATCATCTTTGAAACATTTATTCCATTTGAATTAAAAATCTAATAGAAAAAGAATCTCAAATATTTAATATAATATTAAATATGATACATTTTGATAAATATTAGATCACTTTAATTCACATTTTACAACAATAAGTAATACTTAAATATTTATCTTTCAAAAATTTTATAATTATTTAAGAGCGATGTAAAAACATATCTAACAGCAAGATGAATAAACAGAAATAAACACACAGAAAAATAGCATAACACAAGTTTTAACATGGTTCACCATAAATGGCTACATCCACCAAGAAAGTAGAGAACAACTCTTATTAATCTCCAATAATCCAATACATGAACTATACACATATACTTATACATTCATATTCAGCTATGAACTGAAGAGTTGGGAGGAGATGAAAGGTCGAATGACTGTTGGGCTTCACATCCCAACAATATCCCCCATGAAGTCCAACCGTACAGCCATGCATTGCATGACATCCCCTGCATTTCCCTATGAACTCAGACTACAACTAGACCCATTGAAGATTTGAGTTTTACCAATGACTGCTCACAAACACAGCGAATCAATCTTTTCCATACCAAGTCAGATAGAACGAAGATTAACACAATCTTGAAAAAATATTTATCATCTCTACCACCTGCCCATTTGAATACGGGCCAAGACACACCACCAACATCTGTCCTGGTTTGCCTCTCTGCCAGTTTTTTCATGGCCTCATAGACCTGGTGCATCTGTTCAACATAATCCTAAATGTTTTGTGCAAGTATCATGAACAAGGGCTCATCTTGCAGGCACTCCTGGGTGTCATTTTCATCAAATTCCACTGGTTTCCCCCAGCTGAAAGTTACAGTCTCATTGTACCACTCATTGTTCGCAACCCATAGGTAACTAAAATCATTTAGAAAATGGAACTTGTAACTACTTTGAAGTGGATCGAAGAAACTAGTGTCTACCTTATTGGTGACAATGTACAAATATTTTCCCTCATTCTCAAGTGTCGAACACCGTAATGTCTCCTTTTGCCCAAAACTGTGTAACTGTTCTTCCAACTTAGATTGAATAAATTGAAAAACCATAGTAACAGGGTTATTAGAAAGCTCATTCTTGTTGACACCTTCAATACATGCCAATGCTGCTTGACGAGTTGCATAATTAATAAAACCAAATTCTTTATGCCTGGAAGAAGGCATATTACATGCCAGTTCTACATTCTCAATTTCACCATACCTTTTAAATTTCTCCTTAACATGATGCTCATCCCAAGTGGCCCACAAAACAGACTTAATCGGAGCCATAATTTCTTCATCTGCCTCAGAACCAAACTTGGCAAACACTACCTTTTCTTCATTCGCTGGATCAACCATCAAAGTTAAGTCATGCATGGTAAGCCTTGCATCAAACAGAATCGACGATATAAACCGAAAGGTCATTTCCAAAGCCTGCAACGCAGGCTTCACTAGCTCCCATCCTTCCTTGCCATTTACTGCCAGTGGAGTTTTCCATGCTGAAGTTATCCCATTCGATGATGACTCAGGTCCCTTCAAAGTTGAAAATGTCTCCCAATTCTTTGTGTATACAGATGTGGATGAAGGCCCACTAGTGAAAAGGTCGATGCAAATTTTTCCTCCTACTGTTCAGAAGAAAATGTGGCTTGACTCAGATCTAGCAAATCAACTTCCTTCTCATTTTGTGCCTCCCGAAACTCATTAGAAGAAAATGACAGAATCTCGCACAACTTTGTAAGCGCCCTAATCTGGCCAAAATCACCTGCCTCATCTCTCAGACTGGCCAAAATACACTCCAACTTCCCCACCTCCTTTGCAATCATCTCACGCATCACCGCTAGAATATCTCTCATCACCAGGGGTCCAGAGTCGAAGGTGCTGCCATGTGGAGGCAGTGAGTTCAAGATGGGTGCTAGCAAGTATGCCACCGTGGCTCAGACAATGGAATTCATCCACGACATGGCCTCGTCAACTCTCACATACCCTATATTTTCATAATTATGCTGTAGAGAACCTTGAGTGAAATCAAAATGAATACTCTTTGAGGCGTTTTTCAAACTGGCTTTTCCAAAACCCTGGAAATAATCTATCTTGAGGGAAAATGAATTTATTTTCTTGCGAGGAACCTTTTCTTTTTCTGCCATTTCATGTGACACATCCTGCAACCACCACAACTCTGTCTTGTTTCTAAGCCCATATTTTCCCACAAGCTTCAACTCCGCGTCCGACTCTGCCGCATCCATATCACGAACCACACACGGAAACTCTACCACCACGAAGGTCTTCTCTTTAACGGGATGCCCGCAGACTAGAGTTGGAGTGCTCATTATTTTTCCTTCAAATTCTTTGAATTCCTCAAACACGTCTACCTCTCCATCTTCTTCAAGTTCTTTCTCAACTTCATCATCTGGACCTTTCCTGCCACTGCCAACCTATAGGTCTTTCTTCTCAAAGTCCTCCAAAGTGGCCACCGTTGCACTCTCAGCCTCTCTAGCTTCATTTGCATGCAATTCTATTTCAATAAATGGCATATCTTCATCCATTGGAGTGGCTTCTACAACAGATTGTGCAACCAAGGGAGTTTCATCTATTTCCATCAACAAAATTCCACATTCAACAACAGCAACAGTTGTTTCTTCATGAGGCACTACTTGTGCTTTTAACTTTTTACTTGTGGAATTGTGATCATAATTTCTCACCTTACGTTTCATGGAATTCCTCACTTCTTCTTGCTCCTCTAGAAGATCAAATGTGACCCTCTTCTTACCTTTCGTTGATTTCAACTTCGGAGATTGATTCATTTTATGCGAATTCTCAAGACTTTGCTTGCCCATGTGACCAAGCCTCTTGAACCAAGGCTCCATGTCACTATCCACCATTGCCTTCACAGCTCCCACCTCATTGTGACTCTCTAGCACATATAAAGTGTTTAATTTGCTGCCTTCTGCAATCACTCGGGCTCCTTTTGTCACCTTCCATCTACTTAGTCCAGAATTGACTCCACATCCTTGAGAACTCAATTGCCCAACTGAAATTGAATTATGTTTCAATTGAGGGACATACCGAACATCCCTTAACAACCAACTTTTTCCATTTGTTAGTTTCCCCAAAACATCTCCTATGCCAACAATATCAAGAGATTTATTATCTGCAAGAAGGACCTTACCAAAAACACCGCTTTGAAAGGTTTTGAAAAATTCCCTACATGAAGTAATATGAAATGAAGCTCCTGTATCTAGCACCCAAGCATTTGTTTCAATTTCGTCTTCTGTTAACAGAAGTACACTATCTTCCATATCTACTCCTTGGCTCTACCTGAGCTCTGATACCAATTGTTGAGAATTAAGGAGCAGATAAAACATATCTAATAGCAAGATGAATAAATAGAAATAAACACACAGAAAAGCAGCATAACACAAGTTTTAACGTGGTTCACCATAAATGGCTACATCCACCAAGAAAGCAGAGAACAACTCTTATTAATCTCCAATAATCCAATACATGAACTATACACATATACTTATACATTCATATTTAGCTATGAACTGAAGAGTTGGGAGGAGATGAAAGGTCGAATGACTGTTGGGATTCACATCCCAACAAAAATATCACCGAAACACTTATTTCATTTAAATTACAAATCTAATAAACAAAGAAATCATAATGTTTTCTAAAAACAAATAAACTAATTTTGTAATCGATTTTATACACTTGAAAATTTCAAATAAGAGATATACCTATAATGAGCTTTACATTTTTTAGCCGATAGGATATATTATGTGTGAGCTTCCAGCTTTAATGCTGTCTCACGCCCGGAAAAAGTCATCGTAAATGAACTCCGAACATTTTTGGTCTCACGTCTGAAAACAAATTGTGACAACAATTTTTTGCACACCGACTGAGTGAACTATGATCTGATTTTTTCTTATCCTTATCTCTGCTCACTGCAATTTGATTTTTTGTTATCCTTATCTCTGCTCGCAGCAATCTTATCCCTATCGTAAGACCACCGCCAGTGTGTTTTCCTATAAATATGTGTGTATGCAATGTTTAAAATTATGGCTGAGATCAAGTGTGGAATAGAAGAATTTATTGCCAAATAGTGACGCTTATAGTTTTTGTGGAACTCTTCAACTTGGCATCGTAAAATTCATTTTACCCACAATTGATGAAAATTCCGCCAACAGATTCAACGTGGGAAAATTCACATACGTGAAAAGTTGGGAAGAAAATTCACTATGACCAAATTCCTTTATAAACTAGAATTCTACCAGTAATTCCGCAGGAAGTGGAAAATTAACCGCATTAATATTTTTTAATATATATTTTGTAAACTTTGAATTTTTCTTTTTTAAATAATTTTGACCTACATTATTTTTGTGTTAGATTTGGTTAATAGTAATTTTTATTTTCATTTCAATTATTTTAAATGACATTAATGTTTTTTAATATATATTTTGCTTGAACTTTGAATTTTTTTCAAATAATTTCATAAAACATTAATGGCAGTTAATTTTCCCTCCCGTTGACTTCATGGCATGAATTTAACCATGACGTGAATTTTCCTGATTGAATTGGTGGGGATGAATTTTCCATCGCTAATTGTTGGCGATGAATTTTCCTAGAGCCCTTCGAACATGTATTAGGAAAAATTGTTGCTCCAAAATGATCAATGATGAATGAAAAGCATCTACAGTCAAGAAAGAGAGTCTTTTATATCCATCCTTTACATCATCTCTGCCTTTCTGCAAACACTGCTTTCACATCAGCATACAGGATACATGCAAATGGTGCATGATACTTTCAGCTTAAATAAACATGATTTAGCTTCTGATGGATTTAACTTTTTGAAATCAATTTCTATCTCTACAAATTCCATGAATGTTGTGTCATTATCAAGGGACCATGACCATGATATTCATTGTTATAGTCCCTCAAATTATTTTGAAAAGAGGCAATCATATAAACATTTTTCCCTCAGAATCGTCACCTTTCTGATCTATATATCAAACTGCACAAAAGAAGTACCATTCAGGGAATGGAACTCCTTGATTTCCTGTAAACATCACCTTTTAGAATTGTCTAAGAAAGTAATAGGACTTTTTTGGACCATAGATAGGAGTCTTTTCCCACCACCATTTCCCCATAGAGCTACAACTATGTTCAACGTGGTATTCTCAAAGAGCAGTAGCAATCACCATTCTTTGCATTTCACGTTCATCATAAGTAATTTTGAAATTTGGATCCAAAAAATCTCTAATTGATCCAAAAATTTCCTGTTAACCTTGTCTTCGATATGGTGCCCTAGAAGCGGGGTGTTCTTGTTGTGATTATGATCTCTCTTGTGAATTGGCCTTTTTCAAGTCATTGGCTTAGGCAGAGCCATCCCAAATGAGTACATGCATTTGTCTTCTCATTAAATTGTCATACATGAAATACTCTGGAGCCAGATACCCAAAAATCCTACTAACATGTTGCAAATTACACATGAGGAAGATGTCAGTGCCCATTTGGCATGTCAAAATTCTGACAACTATTCATGTAACATCCATCAACTAATCCCTTCATCTGGATCTACAAAATTCCTTACTGATATTGTAATCTTCTTTGCACATTCTTTAGATATAACAACACAATTGATATTTCCCATCAACAAATACTATACATGGGGTTCAAAGTCTTTTGAAAGTAGAATACTGGAAGATTTCACATCCTTGTGGATGATGGAGCGAAGACATCAATAGCTACTTTCAATCTTTCTTTCCCTGCCATCACAACTTTTTCCTTTCTTACTACAATGTAAAAAATAAGTGAAACAATGTGGCTATGTTGTGAGACCAACACAATCTCAACTTCTAGGAGCAGTTCTTACTCTGCTTCTGGAATAATGTTAAAAAAATTTACTGCCACTGATTTCCCATCAGGAATAACTCCTTTGTATACTCTGGTACACCCTCTTCCAATAAGATTTGTTGTAAAGAAAGCATAAAAAGTAAAAACTTACAATGGCTTAGCCAACAAACATCTTGAAAAATAAGATCCTGTCAATGGGACATAACTTCACAACTACTCTCTATTGCCTTCCTCTCTCAAGATAGGTTTCAAATTTGCATATATATCTCTTTTTTTCATGTGTGGGATCTATTTCCATATGAATATGACCCCACCTACCTTCCTTTGCATAATTATTTTAACAAAAGAGTACTTGATCTAGCAAATTCCTTAGCCCAATATTTTTTGAGATCTAAATGTACTAATTGATTACTATCACAACAACAGTTATTGTTCTTTGATTAATAGAGGGTGCTTCAAATGCATACAAGATTTTCAGTGACTTGGAGTTGTTTAGACTAAGAGGCTCTCTACTTGTAGTACTTTTTCCCATGGTAAAAAACATATGGCATCTAAAATATTGGCTCTAGGAAATTCTCTGACAAAACACACATCAACAGAGGAAACATTAAGCAAACGATCAATAACACTTGTCCATAACTCCATACAATGGAAGCAAACATTAGGAAACGTTAACATTACGAGCCATGCAAACTAGACTCGGCATTGAGGGTGATTTGTATTCAGAGAATCAGTTAAATGAAAATGGATAGTGGGCCTAAGAATTGCATGAATAGAGGTGGTAGCAATATCAACTGAAACTTAAGTAGTTGATGCCCAAATCAAAACCTTTACCCATTACTACAACATAGTGAATATAATTTTAGGATAAGATCTATAATTTTCCAATCAAGATAAATTTCTATTCCATCTCAAGGAAAATATTTCTATAGATAATCCAATTTTGATGACCTTTATCTATCAAGTCTCGTGCACCTAATATTACCCTTATAATTTGTAAACTTCTATTTTGTGTAGACCAAATAATATTATATTCCTATAAATCACATCAGAATAAGGTAGTATGTACTAAATCACCTTCCTTATTTATACTGCAACCTTTTGCATAGATGCTCTATCATGACCTTCAAATTTCATTTACTTTGAAGTCTTCGAGGTTATAGAAATGTAGTTTGTACATAACTAGAAACTTAATAGTCATCAAGACTTCAAAGTTGAAAGCTATATTTTATGCACTTTCTATAGTCATGACATTTCGAAAACCACATTTTGATGAAACATTTTGGAAAACTAGTATTTTTTCATGCATGTTCAATCATGACCTTACAATTGCATTTTTCTTCAATATCTAAAGGTTGGAACAAATGTAATATGTGTACGATCAGGAATTTAATTACCCTCATGGTATAAAGCATATTTTGTGCACTTAATGTAATCATTTTATTTTCGTATTTATTATTTCAATGAAGTATTTTGGAAAACTAGTCACAAACTTGCAACACCCATCTACATTGTGCATAATTGTCTAACAGTGCAGTCATTATTGCAATTGTGTCCTTAATTGTAATTTGTTAAGACAAAACATCTAGGTCCTTGTCTAGTATAGAGCTTAATTATTACTAGTCCAATGTAGCTTAGTTCAATTGCATATGGTACTCAGGAAGAGATGTTCCCACATTAGCTGAGAAACCTATTGGTATATTTGTCTTTTTGTAAATATGAGATAAGACAACTAGGTTAAGTTTCTGGACAAATTCTCAATCTTCCTTTATGATTTCATTCAGATTCCAAGTCAGAGTTTTGAATTTAATGAGAGTGAATGGGTAAATATAGAATCTTCATAGACTAATTGGTTTTAACTTTTCCATATTCAACAAGATGGCCTACTTCAGGTCTTGCACTAGCACTAAAGCTTTCCCTTTGTTGTTGTTTTTCTTTGGTATATTTAGAGTAAAGGCCATGAGCATCTTGTCCATAATAAGACCATCTACTCTAGTAGTATTGGGATTTTTCATTAGATATCTCTGAAAGGAAGAAAATTGTCACTCCTATGCTTGGGAAATAGAACAAGTTTTCCTCACTTCTCATTCAAGGAAACCCTAGAGATCTCAATCCATGGATGGAATGGGGGAAATAGATCTACAATAGGGATTTCCTAAGGTGTGATAAAGCACTATAAATAGGTTCACCACCAAGCTAGAGCTGGGAAAGACAAGTAACATGCAAGACCTAATGCCAAAATATAATGATATGCAAGACTAGAATAGATGACCTTGAAATGAGTGCAAAATAGAATAGAAAACTGAAGAAGTGTAAAGGGGCACCTAGAAACTTGTAGTAGCTTGATTGAAGACTTTAAATGCCAAAAATGTTGAATTTAATGCAAACTAGGACTCATACGTCATGTTGGGAAATTTAGTCTCATATTAGGTTTTTCTGGATAGGAACAAAAATCTAGTAGAGACAAAATCTGAAACACTTGAAAATTAAAAAGTACACTATACTAGGACTCATACATTAGAAGTGGTGTATCAATCCTGCTTGTCCTTTTCAGAAAGTTAAAGTCTAAATCTACTCTTCAATCTTTGCTTTGTCTTCTCAACCTAATTTCTAGATCCAAACTGTTGAATTATGCTCTGTAGATGTATTTTAATGATCTTCTAAACAAGTTGACAATTTGGAAAACTTTGCAACTTTGAAAACTTTTCTCCAATCTTTCTCTTCAATATGTATTCAACCTAGATCTACAAATCACACACAAAAGAGAGGGAATTTTTTTATTTTTCTAGTGGAAAGGTGTTTTCCTTGGTCAAACCCCATTTTGATAATCAAACCTTGTAATGAAATCAAATGGAAAAGAGTAATGATGAAAGAACAAAATGATATGTTGCAACTCAACAAACCCTAGGAATAAAATGTTACAAACATGTATGCGATGACTCCAATAGATGTGGATCTTGACTCTTGCTTGAATGTTGTAGACCTTGACATGGCTTCTTGCTTGAATCATGAAACCCTACATCACAAACATTATCTCAAAATAAAACATGATGGATGATGACTTTGACATGATGCTTGATACTTGAATGATGCTCTAAAACACTTGGTAATCAGCTCTTGAAGGCTCTTGAATACTTTTTTAAACTCTTTTATTCTCTTGTGAACTATAATTTTCTATTAGGAATGCTCTAATGAAATTCTTAGGTGAAAATGAGTGAAATACCCTTGTATTTATACTTGTTTATGCCAAATTTATCAAAATTACAACATTACAAGACAACATTAGATTTAGGAGGATAAAATACCACGAAGAATTTGAATTTAATTTAGGTTTAAGCCACACAAGACTCATACACCATAAGTGGCATATGAGTCCCATTAGGCAGAGGCTTTGGGACACATTTTTCAAGAAATTTTTAGATTAATGTGAAATTAGGATTGGGGCCCCAAAACATAGGTGGGACTTAGACACCCAAGGTGGTGTATGAGTCATAGATCACTAAATTTGGGCAATACAATCCAAAAATAATAATTTTTGATTAGTCATTTGATATGTGTCAAGATTATCCTCAGAAAGATGCATTAATTAAGGTTTCGAGATGCAAAATAAGGCCAATTAAGGCATAAAGAAGCCCAATTTATTAACAAAGCCCTAGATTGGTGTGCAAGTGTAAATGTACACTTTACAACACCATAAATAAGGCTTCAATAGGTTCATTTAGTTTACAAGGGCCCAAGACCTAATGTGAATGTGTTAATCACATTACAACACTAAACCAACGCAACTTTAGGATTAATTCAATAGGGAGAGCCTAAACAAGTGTGAAAATGTAACAGATGGCATTTTTTGACACTACATTTAGCCCCCACTTTAGTGAGAGGAGGAACTTGCTTCAAAATCACACTAAAGTAGATGAAATATGCATCAAGAGGGGTCCAAATGTACCAATGCTAGTAAGATAGTATGACGATGATCAAGAGGGTTACACAATCCCTATAGGATCAAGATCCTATGGAAAACCAATATAGGATTAAAAGAAAAAACATGAAAATGATATAAGGAGAAACAATAAGGTACAAGCATGCACTCCCAAAGACAAAGAAAAGAAAAAACAAAAAGAGGTGGATCAAGCTTCAACCATTTGTCTCGCATTTTGTAGATCAGATCTAAGCTGTTTGTTTGAAAAATGCACGTTCACTCCAAGGAAACAAAACTTCAACCTATCCACTGGGTGAGAATCCAAAAAAGCTGAGACACATACACACACGAGTGGTATATGCTCACACAAGCAAGCAAGTGGCTATGGGAAAGTCATGCCTAAGTTAGGCTTCTCATTCAACCAAACCAAAGCTATAACTCTTGAAAATTTTGATAAGGCACCACACAACAATGAACTTCAAGCGTCATGAGGCAAGCAAAGCTTGGTATGCTTGGAACTCACGAACAAACAAGATGGCACCTCAAGCAAGCAAAGTGTGTTATGCAAGGTGGCCATATAATTGAAATTATACATTCAAAATAATGTAAGGTACATTCAACAAGTTTTTCTTAGTTCATGTAAGGTATTAACTTAGGGAACATTGTACCTAATATCTCCAAGAGAGGACCAATCGAAGAATAGAAGATTCATAACTTAGGGGATGCACAATGTTACATCAAGCCACTAAGAGGAATATAATAGGCTAAGAGAGATCACAATCTTGAAGGACATTATACCCAATGTCACCACATAGCAAAAGATGCATTGTGTGAAGTAAGAAGACTACACAATGCAAAAGAATAATGCTAATTATTCACCCACTTTAAATAAATTTCTAAACACCATGTTTTTGGAAATTACTTTAAAGTAGAAAATGATAAATGCTAACAATAAAGAGGACATGAGAGTTTGTTTGGAAACACCTATATGCTATCATAATAGTGGTTTACAATTCCTAAAAGGAACAAATTTTAGCTAAAATCACATATTTTTAGAAAATATAATGATTTAAGCCTTAAAAAGTTCCATTTTAAGGATTCCAATTGAAGAGGGTTTGATCAAATCACCTTAGATCAAACCCCCTTGGATAGAACCTCGCTAGTTTTAAAACTATACCTATCCTTTACACCTATCAAAATGCTGATAAAAAATCACTTTTGATTTAGCTTTTGGGGAATCAAATGAATTCATTTAAAATTTATTTCAAATTATTATGGTATTCCTCAACAAGCTATCCAATGAATATAATTTTAATATGTTTTGGTTTCTTGTTTATGTATTTGTTTTTTAAGTTTGCCGAACATAGGTTTTTCATCAAAAAATGAATTTATTTGTTCTT
>VDFB02027460.1:0-13509 GCA_007258455.2 Sequoia sempervirens | reverse complement strand
CTTTCCCTCATGAATCCTACTCTTTTTGTCCATCTTCATTTTTCCTTTCTGCTTCAAAGATGGATGATCCCTTTGTGTCCTTTAGCCTCTCCAGCCACCATCGTCCTGCCAGACTCAACCTACATTCATCAAACACCAATGTGAGAATCCAAATGTTAACAACATTTTCATCCAAGTGTTAGCTTAAAATCATGATAAAACCATTAAATTAGCCATTAAGCATCAACACTGAGAAGTTCGGGATTTCAAGTTAACCAGGGAAAACCAATCTAGAAAGAATTTCAGAAAATTCCAAACCAGGCAGTTTCTCCCAATGGGCACCAATGTCAACAATAGATTATTAAAATAAATAAATAATGTATAATCACTGTGCAATTTACCAAATTAAAGCATGGAAACATAAAAAATTATCATTAGAATCATCCATTTCACCAAATTTCCTTGTTCCACAGCACCTCCCAGAAAATTCAAAAAAATCTGATTGGACCAAATTTCTACGAAAAGGGTAAGTTTCAAAGTTTCAGCACATTGTAGGAAAATGGAGGGAAGGAGGAAAAACTAGGAAAATCTGACTGGGCAGGAAAATCCTGAGGTC
Organism: Sequoia sempervirens; assembly: GCA_007258455.2. Classification (NCBI taxonomy): domain Eukaryota; kingdom Viridiplantae; phylum Streptophyta; class Pinopsida; order Cupressales; family Cupressaceae; genus Sequoia; species Sequoia sempervirens. Next base: position 12,914 of record VDFB02027460.1, on the reverse strand, counting down.
GATAGAAAACTCAAAAATTGACAATCCAACATGAATTCACTCAAATTGACCGAAGGTCACAAATTTGAGGACCCCAGGCACAAAACCAGCTAAATCTGAACCTTCAACAAATCTTCCTTGAATTCTAGGCCCAATCGAAAGCAAAATAAGATGAGATGGCAACGCCCTAGGCATGAAACCCTAGATTTTAACCATGAACACACAGGGCAAGCCATGAAATCCCCAAACACATAGGAATTTGAACTCCAAGCAAGACCATTATGTTTTAAAGCACAACAAGATTAAACATCTCAACTTAGGAGAATGCAAATGATAAAGCAAAATGGTATAAAGCTCAAAAAATTGACGAAACTCGGAAACCCGACGGCCAGATGGAAATCCAGAAAAATTTGACCTAGGAGGAATTTCGCGAAGGACAAAAATCTCTGAACTATAGTGTAAAACAGGCCAAGCCGGACTTTGAGTGCAATCCGAGAAAATCCAGACGGGGCGAACAATCCCGAACTGGCTCAAAAACCCAAAAAATAGCTTTGAAACCAGAGTTTGAAAGAAATCTGGGAAAATCCGGATGGATCAAAAAATCTCAAACTAGGGTAAAAACTCAAACTTTGCCCAAAACATAAGATTTTCAATATGCAACTTGGGGAAAACACTTGGGCAAGCAAGATAAACATATTAAGCACATGCCAAGGCAAAACAAAACATCAAAATCAAAGGGGACAAAACACAAAGAGCGAAAGCAAAAGAGGGTCCCATTTTAATCAAATTTAAAATGGGGTGGTTATGCAAGGAATAACAAGATTGTACCATCCTCTAGTCGCAAAATTAAAAATAAAAATAAGATAAAAAATGACACGTCTTTAGGTGAAAACCGAAAGGCACCTTTTGATGATAAAAAAGTAAAAATAAAGGACATATTTGCGGGTGAAAACCTCTTTGAGGCACCCAAGGATGGAGGACTAGACTTTATCCCCGTGACTTAGGAAAAGTTGGCAATGCTCATAGAGGACACTATCGAAGTGAGCATAGCTAGAATAGAAGATCCCAAAATTGTCCTCTTTGTGGAATCTTTGACAGAAGAAAAGAAACCCGAATTTCACAAATTCTTTTCAATGTGTAAGATTAACTTTGCATGGTCCTATGCTGATATGCCTGGGTTGGATCTAGAACTATTTTGCACCATTTTCTATTACTTCCAGACGTCAAGTCAGTAAAACAAAAGCTATGAAAGATGAACCCCATAAATCGCCTTGTTGGTCAAAGTAGAACTCAAGAAAGTATTAGATGTGGGATTCATACAGTCAATAGACTACGTGGAATGGATTCCAAATCTTGTACGAGTCACAAAGCCAAACGGTCAAATATGCATCTACACAGACTTTCGAGACTTGAACAAAGCATGTACAAATGATGACTTTTTGTTACCCAACATAGACATCATAGTTGACCTTACAATAGGATACAAGATGTCCCTCATGGATGGTTTCTCATGTTACAATTAGATTTGTATTGCCCTTGAAGATCAGCATAAAACAACATTCACATGTCCTTGGGTACATACTGTTGGAATGTATGCCTTTTGGTCTCAAGAATGCAGGTGCGACATATTAGAGAGCCATGACAACTATATTCCATGACATGATGCACAAGCTAATGGAAGATTATGTGGATGAACTTTTGGAAAAGTCTTTGACATGTAAGGATCACCTCAATGTGCTAGAAAAAATCTTCAAAAGACTAGAAGAATACAAGGTCTGCTTGAATCCCAAGAAATGTGTCTTTGGTGTGACATCAGGAAAATTTTTGGGGTACATTATTTCTCGGAGAGGCATTGAAGTTGATCTTGCCAAAGTGAAAGCCATATTAGACATGCCTCCTCCAAAAGGGATAAGTGAACTTAGAAGATTGCAAGGTAGGTTACAATCTATCTGATGCTTCATAGCACAATTGGTAGACAAGTGTCAACCATTTTAGTATCTCCTACACAAGGGTATCCCCTTTTTGTGGACTGATAGATGTCAAAAGGCCTTCCAACTGATAAAGGATTATCTATTGTCACCACCTATTCTAATGCCACTGATCGAAGGGAAACTTTTGATTTTATACATTTCTACAACAACTTCAGCATTGGGGGCATTACTGGCACAAAATTACCATGATGAGAAGGAAAGGCTAATATACTACATCAGTCAGACACTAGTTGGATACAAGCTAAACTACACATCCATTGAACGTGCTTGTCTAGAAGTGCTCTTCACAAATCAGAAATTAAGACACTATATGTTGAATCACAGGACACACTTAGTGGCAAAGATTGATCCCCTAAAATATCTCTTAAGTTGTGCAACATTGAAAGGACGCTTGGAAAAGTGGGTGATGATCTTGAGTGAGTGTGACATTCAATATGTGGAACGAAAGGCTATAAAGGGACAAGTGATAGTAGATCAACTGGAAGATGCACCTATACAAGGTGATCACCCATTGGTAGAAGAATTTCCTAATGAGTCCATATTTCATATAGAGCCTAAATCACCTTGGACACTTTATTTTGATGGGTCTCATACTAGTCATGGCTCAGGGGCAGGTATACTATTTATCACACCACAAGGAGACTTCATCCCTAAGTCATTTCACATTTCTTTTCTGTGTACAAATAATGTTGCAAAATATGAGGCACTTGTCATAGGACTTCGAATGGCCATAAAATGGAAAATTAGGACAATTCTGGTCTTTGGAAATTCTTAGTTGGTCATCAACCAAGTCAATGAAGAATATGACACCAAGGATGAAAAGCTAATGCCCTATAAGTGCATGGTTGATAGCTTCCACTCATATTTTTGCCTGCTTGCTTTTGAACAAATTCTAAGGGCACAAAACAAGGTAGCGGACATGATGGCTACAATTGGATCTCTCCTAGACATTCCTAGCAATCTTCCACAACTTGAGTTCTTGGTGGAACAACTTTTGGTTCCTACATATGACATTCTAGAATCAGAGATGGTTTGCAAGCTTGTTGGTCCCAACTCACCATGGTATTAGGACATTTATGACTATCTCCAGTTCCAGACCCTTCCCCCAACCTATCCAACAACCAACGAAAGTACTTTATTTTTACAACTGCTTGATACACCATCATTAGTGACACCCTATACCATCGTAGCTTTCACAATACCCTTCTTCGATGTCTCAACATTGACGAAAAATGAACAACCTTACGTGAGCTACATGAGGGTATATGTGGATTTCATTCAAGTGGTCCTACTTTAGCCAAGAAGATAACAAGACTTAGGTATTACTGGCCGACAATGGAAAATGATGCACTCGAGTTTGTTAGAACATGTCGCCAATTTCAGATACATAGTGATTTAATTCATGCACCAACACAGGAACTTTGGACGATTACTTCTCCTTGGCACTTCGCACAATGGGGACTCGACCTCATGGGAAAAATCCATCCTACCTCTTCCAATGGCCAAAAATTCATTATCATCGCCACTGAGTACTTCACTAAGTGGATCAAAGCCATACCCTTTACATACATAACCAACAAACAGATTTCCAAATTTATCCTCAATTATATCATATGCCGATATTGTGTTCCATAGTCCATCATCACATACAACGGTTTTCCTTTCAAGAACCAAGACGTTTGTGAATTGTGTGAATTCTTCCACATCCAACATAATTTCTCCACACCATATTACCTACAAGGAAACAATCAGGTTGAGGCATCCAATAAGACAATCATCAAAATTGTTAAGAAGACAGTCAATGACATTGGCTGTGACTGGCACATCCAACTTAACCCTGCTCTGTGGGCTTACCGCACCAGTATCTGCACACCCATAAGAGACACTCCATTTTCCTTGGTCTTTGGAGCCGAAGCCATCCTACCCATGAAGGTTGAAATTCCATCCTTAAGAGTCTCCTTGAAGGGTCCGATCGATGATGAAGAGTATAGACAGTCATGACTGCATGAATTGGAGATGTTAGAGGAATGTAGACACAATGCCTTAAATCATTTACAAGCATATCAGAATCACCTCTATTGCAGTTATAACAAGAGAGTCATGGCCAAAATTTTTGAGATTGGCGACCTGGTCCTCATGCAAAATCCTAAGAATCATTTTGAAAGAGAAAAACCTAGAAATTTCAAGCCCAATTGGTTGGGTCCTTATATCATCATGACCTCATTCAGTTCTGGAGCATACCAACTAGCTACTCTAGACAGTGAACAATTGACAGAGCTTATTAATAGTCTACATCTTCAAAATTTCTATGCATAGCATCAAAGAGCTAGGCTAAAAACCATCAAAAATACAAAAAAATTGAAAAATATAAAACAAATTGTTACCTTGATGAAAACTTGGAAAACAAGCATCTTGGTGACACCAAAAAAATTGAAAAAAATGACAAAAATAGTAAAGAGAAATAATTCGTCCACTAGTGAAAACTTGGTAAACAGGCGCTTTGGATAAGTACCATGGTGAAAACCTAGAAAATAGGCACCATGTGTAGTCGGTCTTTGCTCTACCATCTACTGTCACTCTATCTATCTTAGTCCATAATAAACACCCAATTTTCTGACACCATCATGATACCCATCACAAAAACCGTTCCATTCCTTTCATGGCTAACAATGGTTGACATCAAGCCCTGTATACCACTCATCCATCACCCCAAGCACGTCCTTTTCACATCCTTCAAACTTGGCTAGTCCTGGACCTGATTGGGGGCATTTCCTTTATCATCCGACTATAGTGGGCATCGCACATGGTCCTATCATTTGTAAAATGTCTTGGAAAAAGACCTAAAAATCATAAAATGTCTTAAAAAAAGCCTAAAAATCATAAAATGTCCTAAAAAAAGACCTCAAAATAAAAAAATGTCCTAAAAATAAAAAAATGTCTTGACAAAAGACCTAAAAATCATAAAATGTCCTAAAAAAAGACCTAAAAATTGAAAAATGTCATGAAGAAATACAAAAAAATCAAACATGAAAAAAACACAAAAAGAGGGTCGTATCTTTTCAAGGTCAGTGAGTCCATGTCATAGTCAAACTACGTTGTCTTTGTGCATTTTCTACATAGGCAAGGCTCATCTTTGGGCCCCCAAGACATTAGGTTAGTCCTTTTAGGTTTGTCAAAATAAAAATCATGACTCAATCTTTGGTCATCAAGACAAAGTCATTGCTTGTGTCGAACTGCAAGATCTCCGAGAGTATGACGTAGGCAAGGCCATCAATCGATGAGCCCCCGAGGCTGCGCTAGGTCATCCATTAGGGTTCACTGCACTGACACACATGTCAAATATTTTCATGTAAAATAAGTCATTGCAAACCAGATAAAATCCTAAAGCAAAACTGTGGCAACTATTTTATCAACATGGCAATTACATCAGCATGTCAACATCAACATGCAGTCAATTCTATTAACACAAGTCAAATCTGTCCAAACAAGTCAAATTTAGTCAACTTTCGTCAAACCTAGGAAAAACTAGTCAAACCATCAATTCTTGGTTATTCTTCAAATGTGTCCTTTTGAAGGATTACCTTTGTCATTTAACTATACCTTAGGATGTTTCCTTCCTAGGTATCATCATCATCATCTGATATTTTGAGGGATTCCCTTGAAATTCGAGGATTGATCCTCTCAACATTATTCAAGATGTATCCTTCTTGAATTTGATAACTTTGACATTCAACACCTAGACATCATCAAACCTGAAAAATTTGGCATTCGTCATCTCGACACCATCAAACCTAGCACCTTGACATTTAGACACACTTGGAAAACACTTGGCAAACATTATCTTGGCATTTTTTCCTTTGATCTTTCATCATGCTACTAGTTTTTCGAGGATGTCTTGACAACAGGATTTAGAGAAGCAGCGACGTATCATGATGATTGGATTGTCTTGTATTTTTCAGGCAGTCATGTTGCTAGTTCTTTGAGGATGTCCTAGAAATAGGATTTAGAGGAGCAATGATGCTTCATGACTTGTCTTTCTTATATTTCTTATGCTTGTGGTTGATTGTGATAAAAAGACTGGGTAAATAATGCTCTTAGTATGAGTCATGATCATCCTTGTCTATGATTGCTTGTTTCATGTGATGGTACGATCTTGCACACCATCGATTTATGTCATATCATGGTGTTTGTTGGCCATTACAATAATCTGCCCAATGATGATTAAGAGCAACAATTAGTAGTCCTATGGTAATATGTTGAAGGATTTCATCCCTGTACTAACATCCATCTCCTTTTGTCTTGTTGTGTAGCCTTGTCTGTCTCTTGATGATATCCTGTGACATACAAAAATATAATTGCATACATGATCATATAGACATTGCATTAGGGCATTACACATTCACATATTTTGATTTACATCATTAGTATATAATACTTGCATTCATTTGCATTCACGTAACATATAAGTGCATTTAACATTTCCATACATCATCCATATCATTAATATGCACGCACCACATCATAAGATATCACATATTGCATTATCCATACATATATAGGCAGAAATTAACACATCATAATCATAAACATGGCATCCATTAGAATCAAGACATTATGCATCCATATAAAAACATCAAAATCAACATACATAACCATCATATCATCATAAGTAGCTATTATAAATGCATACATGAAATAACATATAAAGGACATCATCATAGGAATCATAAATGTATAAATCACATCACATGAGCACAATGGAATCATAAAGCATCATCACATAACATAAAACATATAGGCCGCATCAAAATTGCATCATATATAATATCAAAAATTATGTCACAGGATAGAGTCATGAGATATCCCAAAAAAATAGAGCTCATAGGCTCGATGTTCAAAATATGTGTGTCATAACATAATAAAAAGATAACAATGTCAAATGCCCCTAAGCTATACTCCCCTCATCTCCTCGAGGAGAAGACCGAGGTGATTGATGCTTGGTGTTAGGAACCGATACTGATTCCATCATCGTCACGACAAGCTGAGTCTGAGAGGCTGATGGATTTATAACCGGAGGTTGGCTGTGCTCTGACCTATGCTCTGATCTAGATGACCCATGGATATGGCTCGATTGGTTCCCTAAGGAGTGCCTATGTTTGTGATGAGACCTATGCCTGATGTATGTCCTGAGGAAGTGGAGCCACCCACACTGCCCTGGCTATGACTGCTATGAGTGTGACTTTTACTCCCTGACCCAGTCCCTGTCCTGCTATAAGATCTCGATAAAGTTGGCTCCCTCTGATCAGATGAAAATGACCTCTCATAGAACATGTGATACTATCCCCTGCTCATGTTTACCCTAGATAGCTCCTTGGAAACAACTGCAACTGGCCCTAAGCATAACTGAGAAAATCCAACACACCAGCTCTCTATCTCCCGTCGCCGAATCTCTGCTTGATCTCGCTCAACCTGTGTAACCTCCATCTCGACCCGTAGGGATCTAATCTATGTAGTGGCCTCATCTATTCTCCTCTACATGTCTGTCAATATTTGGTCCATTGTGGCATCTTGTGGCAATGGAGGAACCCAAGATATATCTGACTCTCCATCTATCATCCTCTCTTGGAGTTGCCTCTCTGCCTCATCCATCTCATCCCCAATATCCAGATCATCATCATCATCATCACCAACTCCCTCATCTTTTCTCCTCTCTCGACATCTAGGGATGACGCTTTGAAATTTTGATGATTTGCCTGGATGATTTATTTGACCTCGATTTCGGTTTGATGATTTTTCTGACGGATGCTGGTTTCCGGATGACTTTGATTTGATTGAATCCGCGCGATCTGATTGCTGGATCTGCCGCCTCCCCACACCAATCTCCCCCATCATCTCCTCCTCCATCTCTGCCACCTCTCCCCCATCTCCTCTCCCCTATCTCCTTGGCATCCATCTCTCCCTCTACCCCACCTCTCTGGCCTCCTTGTTGCACCCGCGTTATAACTGATCTGCGATCAATAGGTGCTGGTCCATCGGGTTCTATCAAGGGAATAGGTCTGTGTGTCTACCACCACAAGTCAATCTATAGTCATCCCTGGATCTATAGGACCTCCACTCCAACCCCATAGCTGTGCCACCAACCCATCTATTTGTTGCTTGGAAAACAATACTGATATGGTGGGACCCCATGTAGGCTCTCGCGATGATCTAGCATACTCTGCAGTCCCCATAGGAACACCCTGCTACTCCCCGAACTGACATAGTACCCACTGGGGTAGGTACATCTTGATGATGAGCTGTGACTGTACAAATATCGAAACTATTAGCAAAATGAAAAATGATCACTCTCATTAGCCCACTATGCACAATCCTTGCACGACCTCTAGACAAATGAAGTCATGGTGTCTATCCGATGCCACCAAAATCCAGTCTCTCTAACTCTCATTTGTTGAAGAGCTCCCACATATAAGAACACATATGGCATACCCTTGGCTAGTTGTGGCTTCTAAATAGGTTGGCGAAAGATGAGAATGTGCTCCCAAGCCTAGATCATAAGCAATGTCGTGCCGTAGCTGATACTATGCACACCCCTGTATGCTACCTCATGTAACTGGTGATATAACATACCAAGTAAGAAAGTTCCCCATGCAAAAACTGTCTTGTCCCGCCACATTCGTACTAATACTTCTCCCCATCCAATCAGGAATCCATGTCCCTAATGATCTGGAATTAGGACTTTGTAAATCAAGGTGCATAACATGGTATCCCATCGTGGATAGTGCTCAACAAGGTACTCCCATCGAATCTTGTACCCCTCGATACCAAGGTCTGTTCCATCATCTGCCTTGTATAGCTCTGTCATGGCCTATACTCCTTGATGTGGATCATACACCACTTGCTCCCCTCTGATCAGAATATGCAAAATCTGATACACGTCCTCTAGAGTAATAGTGGCCTCCCCTGTTGGAAAGTGGAAGGAATAGGTCTAGGATTGCCATTTCTCAGCTAGTGCTATCAATAGCCCCCTATTAGCTCAGATAATGGGCATATAGGTGACATAATATAACCCTAGTCACATCAATCGTCTATGCTCCTGGTCCATCAGCTGATCTTGAAATGCATAAGTCAATGGTCTAAACTCGCGAGTATAAATCGGTGGTAATCATTTCTGCACATGTAGAAACAAGTGTTAGCACACTTTTGAAAATCATTATTACCATCTATCTAATTAAACATAAGCAAAAAGTGAGCCTAAAACTAAGTCAAATTTGGTCAACCTTGGTCAAAACGCTACACAAATGCTGGATGAAATGACACAAATACGAAACCACGATGCAAAAGTGTGCTAATGCTTGTTTCTACATGTGCACTAATCTACTAACCTAAATATTTCCCCTAGTTACATAATGAATTTAATCAAATAAAGATTATTGAATTAAATGGTTAGTATGGATGTGATTAAGGAAGAAACAGTGTTAGTGAATCATGATCGAGTGCATGATATCAATAAGGATATTTTGAGTGTCTAATTTTTTCCCCTCTTTGAAGCAATGTACCTGCTGCATTGGTTCAAAGAATAATCTTGCCGAGATCAAAATTCAATTTTTTTTAATTTTTTCGGATGCCCCACTGTTGCTTCAATGGAAAGAAGTATAGATGTACACTGCCCTCTTGAGAGATCGAGCAAAAAGTTTGATTTGAGGGTCGATCTCATGATAAAGAGGTTCAAGATGGACGTATGGATGGTTATGATGATGATGCAAATGGGATGGTTTTAAGATACTTAGAATAACAAATCTATATTATGCCCCAAATGGTAATGAAAAATGGATGATGTGATATGTTATGTATGGAATGTTATGATATGCTCTTTTTCTTTTTCAATATCTTTTCTATGATGCAATATGGTGATGCATGTATGCATGATGTGATGATGTCTATATGATTATGCAATGGATGCAAATGTATGGTTTATGAAATGCTTAGAATAACTAATCTATATTATGGTGCAATGATGGAAATGCAATGCATGTGAATGATATGCAACATGTTGACTGTTTGTGGATGTAGGATGGATGCATTGGTGATGTTTGGTTGAATGTCATGATACCATGTTAGCGCGACGAGAAGAGAGAAGAAAAGAGGATCCAACAAGTCCATGATTTGCCAAGACTTTATTAGAAATAATGATGAGAGATTGATGATGATGTATTTCTTATTAGAGATTGGGATTTTTAAAAGGGCTTACTTACCTTATGTTTGATAACACACATAGGCACAATGCATCAAGGTATAAAGAACCGGGATGGCATTGTACCTAGTGTGATGGAATTTGACTCAAAAATTAGATAGGAGTATTCCTATTCACACCTGGCATACAAAACCTTATTTAAAATGTAGTTAAGATATTTCAAACATCTCATATCAAAACATTGAAAATCAAGCCTTCCTATGTGGTCAACAAGACACCTCAAACACACTCCTTACAAACCAAACAAGACACACATGACCAAAGTTATATTACAAGGATATCCAAAAAGCACATAGACAAAAGGTAATGATCGTTGCCTCATTCCTTTCTCTCTAATTTTTTTTGTTTAGACATCATCGAGAGGTCATTGGAATGAGCACAATAAGATAAGTTAAAAAGACAAAGATCAAGTAAACAAACAAGCCAATGTTCTTCATACCTCTAGCCAAGAATAAACCACGGTGATGCCTGATGCTGATGTCCATTGTAGGAAGGATGCATCCTAGGACATGATGTTATTAGATGATTTTGGGACTAACTAGATGATGGGCTATTAGTACCAAGAGTTGACCAACTTTTTTACCTACTGACCTAGACTTGAGACCTTAACGTTTGAGTTTTTAATTTTAATTTGCTAGAGTTGTTTCCAATTGTTTCACCAAAGGTTGAGGATGATGATGATTTATTGTGAGCGGATGTTTATTGCGCGTGAATGCGAAATGGGATGGATGGATTTTTTTGGGTTTTTTGAATGTTTTTTCTATTTTCAAGATGTTTTATGAATGTTTTGATTTTCAAATTTTCTAATGTTTTTGTGTTTTCTGAGATTTTGACAAAGAACCTAACCTAAAGACCTATCCTAGGGGCCTTGGGGGCTGATTAAAGATTAGCCTTTCCTACGTTATACACACAGAGACCACATAGTTTGACTGAAACATACTCTTTTATTGATGAGATATGAACAAATGGATTGCCAGTTTATTATGACAACTAAAGGATTGTCTTAGGGGATGATCAAAGATCAACCTTGCCTACATTCAAATTAGAGACCCATAGTTCGAAAAGATGACTCTATTTTTGATTTTTTTGACTTTTTGACGTATTTTTTGGATTTTGAATGTTTTGAATGTTTTTGGGTTTTCTGATTTTATGAATGTTTTTTGGATTTTCTGATTTTAAGGAAGACTTCAAGAATATACACGAATCCAATCCAATGTAGGTATAAGAACATGCCCTTAGCGTGGTGTGGTAGACTACTTTGATATAGGCAGGACAAACTGACCTTAGGAATGTGCCAATTAGTACTAGGAGGGATCATGATACGAACACAACAACAAGCTATGATGTAGATGGGTGATGGATGGAGATATGAAAGTGTGATAGATGGATGTTGCAAAACAAGCCGTGGAGATGATAGTGGATGGAAAGTGATTATTTACACAAGGTTCTTGTTTGCCAGGTTTTCACCAAGGTACTTTCCCAAAGTGCCACCGAAGTGGTTTTCACTAGAGGACAATTTTTTTCTTTATTGTTTTCAATCTTTTTTTCTGATTTTTTTGGATTTTTACATTTTTGGATTTTTTGGATTTTTAAATTTATACCTTGCAATTTTAGGTATAATTTTTTTTGAGATGGGAGCTATTGATAGGCTCCCCTTCGAGTGTAGATAGATAATATGCTCCTGACTTGTAGCTTGTTGTGATGATGAAGGGCCCCAACCAATTGGGTTCAAACTTTCCCTTGTTGTCTGGATTTGGTACATTTTTCTGATTCTCCTTCAATACGAGCTCTCCAACTTGAAAGGTCTGACTCCTAATTTTCTTGTTGTAGCTCCTCTTGAGATGGTTTTGGTAGACTTACAAATGATTCATAGCATCTATGCGCTGCTCATCTAGTAGTTCCAGCTTGTTCAATCATGACACTCGATATTCTTCATTAGTAATGAGGATCTGCAATGATACTCTCAGGCATGGGAGCTTGATCTTAATGGGAAGGATGGATTTTGATCCATAGACTAGGGAGAAAGGGGTTGCACTTGTAGGTGTGTGGATACTCATTTGGTAGGCCCATAAGGTGAGATTTAGTTGTAAGTGCCAGTCATGACTAGTGTCATTGACTATTTTCTTTAGGATTTTCAAGATGGTCTTATTGGTAGCCTCAGCTTGGCCATTTCCTTGGGGATGGTATGGAGTGGAAAAATGATGTTGAATATTGAATTTTTGGCAGAGGTCTCAAACATCTTGGTTTTTGAAAGGTGTCCCATTATATGAGATAATGGCTTGAAGGACACCATAGCAGAAAATTAGGTAGTTTAGGATGAATTTGGAAATCTGCCTTCCTTTAATATAGGTCATGGGAATGGCCTCTACCCACTTTGTGAAGTACTCAATGGCGGTGATAATGAACTTATGTCCACTAGATGAGGTGGGGGTGATTTTACCAATGAGATCGAGCTCCCATTATGAAAAGGGCCATGGTGTAATGATTGGGTGGAGCTCCTAAGCTGGTGTATGGATGAGATCCCCATGTTGTTGACATTGCAAACATATTCAGACATAGTCATGAGATTCCTTCTCCATTGTAGGCCAATAGTACCCAATCCTCAATAGTTTCTTAGCCAAGGTCATACCACTCGAATGTGATCCAAAAATGCCATTGTGTAGCTCAGTTAAAGCAGTCAAAGATTCCTTAGT
>VDFB02027457.1:0-21308 GCA_007258455.2 Sequoia sempervirens | reverse complement strand
GTTGCTAAGACTTGCTTGGAAAAATTTCTAAGTTTTGAAAGTTTGAAGTTTCTAAGGAAGTGTTGAGGTTTGAAGTTAAAATTTAGTTTTGAAGCTCCTAATTTTTCAAAAGTCGACTGGCAGCCCCAATATGATTTTATTTTTCTAAGTTAAATTTCTAATGGATGTTTGTTGTTTTGCAGAATGGCTGAAGTAAGAGCAACTAGAAGAGATAGTAATGTTGCATCCAGGCAGGTTGTTATTAAGAAGCTGAGCAAGTCATTTCTGTCGGAGTCGAAATTCTCTTCGAAGTTGGGCAAGTTGGCTGATACGAATTTGGGTTCTTTCAACATGGAGGCTTTCAAAAGTCAAATGATGGGAGTTGGCAGCCATCGTCCTTCAGTCACTTCACACAATATTGTTCGAAGTGGGATGTATGCAGCTGCTAGTTTTCCACCAGCTATTCAGTGTCCAAAGTTGAAGATGGAATGTGCTAACTGCTACGATCCGGATCATAGGTCTATTGTCTCACTTGATGGTAGATTGTTTGCCAACCTCACGCCTGCAGCTATCGGTGAAGCATTTGGAATCCCATCACACGAGAGGATGATTTACAAGACAAGAGAGCGTGCTGAGTGAATGTATGCTTCAACATTCGAGAGATGTGCCGACATGGTCAACGCTCACTGGGTGAACAAGCCCAAGCCCTCTCGCACGAAGTTTCTGAAGTAGATAATATCAGATGATTTGAAGCAGGAATACTGCGACCTGATCATGATGCTCAACAGAGTTGGAGGCTGCCCCCAGGCGTTTATCTTTGAGCCTTGGATGTTCTATTATATCAACCTCGTGCTGGAAGGAAAAGAGCACATCAACTGGGTGGTGATGATTAGTGACAATTTGCATGAGCAGCTCCGTAGTTTGAGGAGGACGAAGACATTTTATATGGGCTCATATATTGTAGACATGTTGGCTCGCATCACAAAGTATAGGGGAATATCATACAAGGATCCAATTGGATGTGGCTCTCATTAGTTCAAGATCCATGAGGCTTGTCCACAATTGCACCTGACAAGTACGTCCAATTACAAGTGAGTCAATGATGCCTTCATCATGCATATAACGAGATCACTTCAACAAAGGACTCATCATAGGATCTCGAAGGAAGCTCAAGAATTAATAGAAAGGTATGGGTGCTGGTTTATTCAATTTCCGAAATTTACTTACATTAGGCTACAAGGGTTTTCTTCCTATCCGTATAGACTTCCCAAATACCCAACAAATAGAATTTTGATGCTAGAGATATCTAGGCAACTTATTGCCTATGACAAGATTCAGAAGAGAAAGAAGGGAGGACTTGACTTCCCAATCATAATGGGGAATTCAGATGAAGTGTGTCCTTCACTTCAGGCAGCTAGGGAAGTGTTGACGTGTGTTTTGGCACAACAACATGCAAACAGAATATTGCTATCCTGTTTCTCCTGAAAGAGAAAGATGATCACCTGGATATCTTAGCTCCCAAGGTCTATGCAGTTGGTTCTCAACTGTGTTGATGTTGCTCAATTGGTCAATGTAACAGTAATATTCAAGGGGTCTGCTAGTGTTGGGTTTTTGGATTGTTCTAAGAATCAAACATGAAATAAAACCTAATTTAACTGGGGTTTTTAAAGAAACAACAAAAGATAGATCAGGGTTTTGGGACAAAAAAGAACAATGATTCATCCAATTTTAACCAAACTTGTAATCCTTCAAGGAATTGCAAACTAAAACTGCAGAACAAAGCAAACTTGTGATTGACACACAGTTTCATTCATTTACAGTGCTGATTTTAATAACAGGGTACTAGTTACCATTTTAAATAAAACACAAAATAACATTCCATTCCTTGAAGACTTCACAGATCAAATGATTAACTTAAGACAAACACCATTCTGAAACACAATCTGAAATAGATTTTAATCTGGTTGCTTCTACTTTTAATGAAACAGATAAACGACAATTACAAAACTGGCACAATCACCAGTGTACAGAAAATCTGTGATTCCAAATTGTTTCCATTTGTATTAAGAAAACTGGAAAGATCCATTACAGACTATTCTGAATCTAACTCCTAACTAAGAAGACAAAAGAGGCTCCTATTACAAAGAATCAGGAAGCTATTCTATCTTTTCTAACTGACTTTCTCTATGATTTCTAACTCTTTTATGATCCTAGAAGTTCTCTACGAATTCTTCTCTACAAGTGCTCTACAAGTTCTAACCATAAAAACTCTAACTGTCTCTTAAAAGTTCTAACCTTTCTTAAAGAGGCCCAAATGCCTTATATACAGGATCCATCAAAAAGAATGCACTGTCCCCCTGTATTAGGGCTTTTACAAAATATCTGCTTCTAGGAGAGTTGGCTCTCAAATCTTTCTGAAGAGAGTTAATGTTGTATTCAATGAGAAGCCTTGATGTCCATGCTGATGAAGGATTTCTATCCTCAGGAGAATCCTTTTTAGATCTTTTTGGAAACTGCAACATTAACTCTTCTATCTTCGTGTCCACCTTCGAACGCTGTTGGAGTCGCCTTGAATGCTCAGAATATCTCCATCAATACTGATCTACCTCCTTGCCAATAGTCACTACAGCTGTCCTTGTGAGTCACAGTTTCTTCTTTCCTTCGGCCTTTCCTCATGTTCTGGACCTTGCTATCCATTGACCACTTCTGAAGCACCATCGACCCCCCTGTAGATCTTTGCATTTCACCCGAGCCGATCCATCGTCACCTATTCTCAGAAAGAGTCGACCTGATTTGCATTATGTTGGCCTTCTTTCCCGAGAGCGATCAATCGATCAAAGGACCAATAGATCACTCTTTGGCGCTGCTGATTGGTGGGGACCTCGCCAAAGCCCGAGCCTTCCGGAAACGGTCAAAGTGGTTTGGCCCGGTATGCATGTGGGTGAAAGGATACTATCGGTGGCCCTTGATCACGATCCATCCTTCGGTGCTTCTTCTCCGAGGTAGCATGGGAAGTCGGTGAGACATTTAAAACCATGAAGTCATATGAGCTCAAAAGAACAGCCGGAAAGATAGGCGGCGTCGGTAGGATTTTATCCGCGATGATATCCCTCTCACCGGCTCGAGTTCATTTTTCTTTTAGGCAAGACTTTAATGTCGGTGAGGAAGGTCATATGGCGGAAGCTCCCCTTAGTTATACCGATATTTCTTTTTCATTTGTGAACCCACCACTATCGGCAAGACTTTAGCCTATCGACAAGACCACATGGCGAAGTCCTCGTTATGTCAGCGAGCCCATTTCTTTATGTCGGGGAGACATCATTGGGTCAGCAAGACATCTTACCAAACCCGATCCATTCGCTCAGAGTCTCCCCGAGTCCCTTCAGTTTCCCCGAGCTCACTTTTGCTTCGGCGAGACATCTTGGCGCACACCTTTCTTCTCCCCGATTGCTAATTTGACTCCATCACCAAGACATTCCCGGGTCACCGAGACTTCCTAGCAAGCTCAAATTTATACGCCGATGGCGCTTACTCTTCGGTGGGCTCCTTCATGTTGGCAAGACTTCCTTTTTTCGCCCAGACCTCACATCAGGGGTCTCTCTTTCAATAAGGTTGTCCATTGGTTGGCTGGCGGGACATCAGAAGTCGGGGAGACATCCAGCGACCCTACCATCCCTACCGCGAAACCTCGAAGCCATGCGGCTTTTATGTAGTGAGGCCCCTCGTAAAGACATCTTGGGAGCCTTCTCTAGCAAACCTGCCACGGTGATGTGACGCTTCTTAGTCGCGAGGACATTACGGCGAGTCAAATCTTCCCCAAAACCCTTAGGGGAACCTTTGTCGACAAGACCTATGGCGGTAAGCCCTCATCGTAGGAGACATATTGATTCTCTCCACCGAGACATCTTGATAGAATCCTTGTGCTTTAAAATTGGCGACCCGAACCCTTTCCGGTGAGGCCGTTACCTTGATGTAAGAGATTCGAGTCTTACCGAAAGCTATGCCCTATTGGCAGTCGGTAAGACATTGCTGGTTCGCTGAGAGTTTATACCGACGAATAGATCTCTCTGCGATGGGAAATTTTCACCGTCAATCGGCAAGACCAAAAGACTTCGCCAAGATCCCATGTCGAATGCTGATTGTTTGGCCGAGGCGCTTACTTGTGAACCGATTGGTGAGACACAAAATACTCGGGGAGACCCTCCACCGAAAAGATAACTCTTGTTGAAGTGCTACCCCGGTCCTTGCTAGTCGGTGAGACTTTGTGAAGTCGCCGAGACTTCTCTCGAAGACCAGAGTTTCTCTTGCTGGTAGATTTTAGGTTACTTAAAGGCAATGACTAATGTGTTGCCGATGAGCAATTTGCATCGAATCAATCGATGTGACATCTCGAGGGAGGTCTTGCGACTCCTTAACTAATTTTTAGGGCGGATTGAGGGGATGCCTTCCAGCCCGAGCTCCTAGCGAAATATCATCGTAGGATTTAATCCTGAAAGATGCGCGTGGTCCTCGAGCAAATAAGACATTATAATGGAAATCCACTGTGCTTATGATTGTTTTAATGAACTGCCAAGAGGAGGAAACCAACTTAGGTTGAAATGAGGAACCGAAGGTTAAATCCGGATAGATCAAAGAGTCAAATTAGGAGGAAAACAAAAGAATTTCAAAGAGCAATTACAAAGCCAAAGGAATTAAAGAAACCAAAAGAGAGTTGCATTTGACTTGATCAAAATGGGAGGTGGTTATGCAAAGCCGAGAGCAATTTGAAAATGAGCTTCAATTCTTCCACTTTTCCTATCACACCAGCAGGCAGTATTACGATCCTCACAGGAATATTAGATGGATACTGTCAGAGGAGTTTGTTCATAAGGCAAATATTGAGGATTATTGGGCTAATACATCAGATGAGGCTGAAGTCAGGAAAAGAATGTTCTCGAGGCTACCGTTGAGCATGATTAGGGAGTGTGAAATTATTCTAGTACCAGATCAGGTGGACGAGGACATGAACGTTCTCCATCCAGATTATGAGGCAGTGAGAGACACGCTACTTCCACTCCCAGATTGGTCAGAGCCCCCAAAATTGCTGATTTGGACACTTTGTATACCAGTCTTGACTTTCACCAGAGCATGGGTTGAAAGACATGTGAGTAGATTGAAGAGTAGGTCAATTCCTTTGACTTACAATTTAATGGGAGATCATAGGATGCAGTAGCAGAAGGCGAGGAGAACGGAGTTACCCAAAGGTCGAATCTGAAGGAAAAAAACTGATTCAAAATTTGCGACCTCCGAGAGTTGTGGTTGAGTCATCTACACCATTGGAGACACGTTCTCCAAGCATATAGGAGGTTTCGCTATTTTCTGATCAGAGAAATGTATTGAATCAAGAGCAGGAATTACAAGAGGAAAATCAACCACCACGTAGAGAATTAGTTGGCCAGAGTGTCAATGCACCCACTAGAGATAATCAGCAGGAGGAAGATGAGGAAATTGCTACTGATACACACTTCCAGCGTGAGCTTTAGGCGACTCTAGAGGATGATGCAGTTTCGGGAGATACTCAGCCCATAGAGGTCGATGAGCCTCACTAGAATGAAGTTAGAGAAGAAGTCCGTGAAAAGGAAGCAAGAGATGAGCAGTCGTTTGTTATACAATAGGTAGTACCTGATTGGCTTAGAGATAGAATGAAAAGGAGCCCTAGCGAAGAGGCTGATCCAATGGTAGAGATGGAGGAATTTGTGAGTAGGATCAGCGCACCTCCAACTAAGAAGAGAGCTACGAAATTTTCAAAGATCTCAATAGATGAGGATGGCTCTCGCACCCTTCACATGGTTGTGCCAAGAGTTGATTGTGATCGAGATGAGGCCATTCCGGAAAATTATATGATCACTACCATGGAGTTAGGTCGCCCCACAAGAGCACAGATCATTGAGTGTGATAACTCCTATCAGGCGCTTAAGGACAAATTGCTCAGGACTAAAGGCAAGTACAAGAAATTGAAGAACAAGGATAAGACTTTGATTGGCTACATGCAACATTTGTCTCGTCCTTGTGGGCAGGAGATTCCGGAACTTGAGCTCCCAGTAGAGTTATCTAGAGAATCTGTTAATGGCCTAGAGGATTTGAGGAAGATGGCACATGAGGCAGATAAATGGGTTGCAGGTGTTCGTGCCGAGACAAAAAACTTCATGGAAGATCTTGCTCATGTTTATCAGCAAGCTTCCGACATTATGTCACGGATGGAGGCAGTTGATTAGGCCTGGGGTGATGCTCATGTCTATTAGTGTAAGGTTATTCAACGTTTGGAGGCCTTGATGCATACTCCCTTGTAGGTGTTGATTGATGGAGGAGTGATTCAGGAAGGTGATAGGTACGATTTTACCAGCTGGTACTCTTCAGTAGTCACAGGACGTGGATTCTTTGATGCAGCACAGGCAGATTCAGCCAGAGTCAGGAAGGCTATGATGAACATTATTGATGGATTCCTGAACAACTTGGAAGCAATCTTTGCTAGTAGGCCGAATTTTGATGAGGTGACTACTGATGGCTTGAGGAGTAGGTTGCCACCTTTCTTCTCGGAGGTGAAAAATTTTGTGCAGAACGACTTTGAGAACACCTCAACTTTCTCCAGTATTATTCAGAATACTCAAGATGCCTTGGTTGCATGGAGAAAATATTGTACACGTCATGGGCAGGCAGTCACAGTATTGGAGTTTCAACTTGATCACATTCCACCGATCTTAGTTCAGGAGGTCAAGGCTTTACTTTCCAGGTTCATTGATTTTGTAGCCACGGAGAAGGAGAATGGAAACACACTTCTGGATGATGACCTTCTGGAAGACTGATAGTGGGCATTAATTTCCCTTTGCTATTTTGGGAGTGAGTGGGAATATTTTGATTCATTTAGTGTACCTCTCCCCATTCTGGTTGTTTTTAGGGTTAGGGCTGAGGTGGCTTAATCTAAGCCATTCATTTGATTGTAATTTGAGCCATCCTTTGGACTGGGCTATCTATAAAAGGGGCATCCCCCCTCATTTGTACTGAGTAGACATTAGAAATTAGACTAAAGATCAGAGCATAGAGCATAGAGAGACAGTTTAGAGTTAGCATAGTTTCATTGCATAGCATAGTTTGAAGGAGAAGGAAAGTTCTCCCTTTGAGAATTTTGTAAGGAATTGTTGCGAAGGCTATCATAATAAAAAGAGTTTCATTGATGGTGAATTTGTCTTTTGTTATGAGTAGTTAGTGAGATTTCTTCGTCCTTCAACTTCAAGTAGGACTTAAAATTAGAGTGATTTTCATTTTCATGCAAGTAGTTAGTTGTGGATTTGTGGTGTTTGATTGAGGTAGCTTCGTTTAGTCCATACCACTAGCAACTTGTTGACGACAAGTTTTCCTTGTGTGGTCAACTGGAAACCATTTCAAACTTAACTTTGATTGTGATTCATGTGCATGTATGTGTTGTCCTGATGGTATATGCATGTTGAATTGGAATCTGAATACCTTCCACTACTCCTTTGAAGATTGCACCGATTTTGCTGCTGAAGCTGTCCAACGTGAGGCAAGGCGAAACCCGGTTGAAGTCTGCTGAAGTTAAGCTCCACACATCTTGCATTTAGACTAGGACATAAACTTTCTAATCCCTGCAGCCATTCAATTAAGCATATTTCCGATTAGTTTTAGGAAAAACGTACCTCATTGCCAAATCATCCGCATTGCATTCCCTTCCAATCATCAATTTACTGTTAGCTACAAACCTTTTGAACAATTGTGTAAGTCCCCTCATGTAAACAAAAAATCACAACGAACCGACTGAGGGTATTCCATAGCATTTTGGAACCTTGGAGTTGAACATACGAACTTTCTGGCAATCTTAGTGTATGAAATTCTTTGATCAAGAGAGAATGGAGTAGCCTTCGGATTACTTTGTTCTGTTGATTGGTGTGGTCACAAAAATCACATCAACAGGTATTTGAAGACATTGAGTGTTCCATGTACACTTGTTGTTGAAGCTTTCATGGTGAGGCTTTGAAGGTTCAATAAAGGGAACATCAATATTTGGAGAGCACTCTTGGTTCAACTCAACATTTGGGAATGTGTTGAGAAATTTCTTTGGAGTTTTGGAGATCATTTTCAATTGAGTATCCATGTTTGGAATTCTCAACACGTTTTGATAATAATCATTATGTGTGGAAAGAAGGATGTATGGAATAATAAGCATTAGATTTTTAGATGTTGGATGTTGATTCCTTCTTTATCACCCAATTTTGTGATCCTCCTATTTATCAATTGATGATTTGGATAGAAAATTTGAGCAAATAATGTCTTTTTACTGTGATGGAGTCTTCAGAAAAGGTGTTTTCAGTAGTGGATATGAGCAGATGTGGTATTTTGGATGCTGGTTTTCAGTTTTGCAGCAACTGTTCATCTTCTTGGATGTTGATTTTCCTTAAATTAGATCTCAAGTTGACCTTTTCAGACTTGTTCAGCAGCTTGTGTATTCATTTTCAAACTTTCCAATCTCTTATCAGTGATGGTTTTTGGCCTCAAATGGGGGAAATGATGTTTTAGAGTGATCTGAATCAGTATTGGATAGTGTTCAAGCTCTTTTCTAGTGGCTATCTTTGTACATTCTCTTGTACAAATGTTTGGGGCAGCGAATCTTTTCTTGATTTGGTTCGTCATTTTGAGACTCTTGGAGAGAGATTTGTGAAAGTTGTCAGGAGTCTTCTTGGATATATCAATATTATTCGGAGGAGGAATTGTACATCCTTGAGGAGTATTGAGCATGAAATTGTTGGGCTCTTGCAAAGGGTTGTTTTCTTCTTTGCAAGAAGCCTTGAAGGAGTCACTTATGCAGTCGTGACTCTGTTTGATGGTTTGAGGAGTTATGCTGATGAGAATATTTTTGAGTTGATTAGATTCTTCTTCTATGTGCCCTGGAATTTTCTAGTCATTGGCATTGCAGATATTGACAGGTTAGAGTTTTCTGGGCATGAGATGCTGCAGGATTTTGATTTCAGTCCTTCCAAGTTTTTCAGTTTGAGTTTCATGAATGGCAACCTTTTAGGGTTATAAGGGAGGTTAGAGTAGAATTGGCACAAGGGCTTTATTTGTGTGTTCAGAGTGGTGCAACATCAACATGGTGGGTCTTTTCAGAGATGGACATGGGACCCTGGGATCCTACTTAGTTCGGTATGGACCAGTCTTAATGATTGAAGTGTAGTGACATTGCTTGAGGACAAGCAATTTTGGGAAGGGCGGACTGTAATGTCCCCAATCTAATCCTACACTCTTTAGTGAGAATTAGCCTATTTCTGGAAACTCATAGGCTAATCAGAAGTGCAAATTAGGGTTTCCAATTTTAAGGAGGTTTCAGTGGAGCTTTTGAAGGCTTGCATGCTGGAGTTTGGCAGTGAGCTTTTTGGGTTTTTGGAGAGCTTCAGAATGAGTTAACATGCATTTCATAAAAATGACATGCATTCCTATCTGGTACCTTGCATGCAGGAAAGATTTCTGGATTTTTTAGGTTTTCAGAGATCTCTAGGGGAGTGTAACATGCATCTGATTCTGTCAACCTTTCCAGACACTTACTATTTTTAGTAAGTAATCAATACTACTCAGTTATTGTTCAAATGAAGTTTGCAAACACTTAATATTTATAGCAGTTTGCTATTTTTAGTAAGTACTATTTATGGCAGCATCATCTTAGCAGCAACACAGTCATTTCCAGTCCATCATTCTAATTTTGGCAATGAAGTAGTTCAGTTTGGGTGTTGGCTTCTTCTTTCCTCTTAGAGCTTGTTTTGGAAAAATTAATAAATTAAGTCACATTTATATTTTATTGTATTTTGGACCCCTTGGTCTAGGCGTGTGAGTTATAGGTTGTTTTAAAGGAGGGACTCATCTTGGATGCCTAAGTGGAGGAATAGTCTTTTTAAAAAAAGTTATTATATTTTCTAAGTCTCATATGGATGCATAAGTTGATGATAAAGTGTTTTTATTAATATTTTATATTCTCCTAAAAGGTTGGGTGTCCCCTCTTGAGGAAGGTAGTGTTTCAAATTCCAGGAAACTGAAGTGATTTGTTCTCCAAGAAAATTCAATTTATTGATGCTTTGCTTCTTCATTCCTATCTTTTGGAAATTATGATAATGTTCTGTTGCTGAATTGAATTCAGAAGTGCTTCAAGGAACACATACCTCTTAGCCATTGCTTCTAGTCTTCGTGCTTGAAAGATAGTACCTAGCTGGACATACTGAAGACTGTGCTTCACTCAGGAGTGCAGATTGAGCTTCAATTTCTGATTTATTAAAGCAGTTTGCTGTTGTATAATCTATTTTAGTTTTGCTAGTTCGTGCTTCGCTGTAGCATGTTTTTATTCATTACTCATAGGGCGAATTTTCTATGGTTTTGGGTATTGGCCCTATGGGTTCTCCTTGCTAGGGCACTCCTTTGTACAAAGTTCCAAATTTTTAGAGCGTCTTTGAATTTATAGAGTAGGTCATCCATTTCTAGAGGTTGTACTTTTCACTGTGGCTACATTGGGAAGCATGCACAAATAAACCAAGGTTGTTTGGTGAAGTTTCTCAATTGGTTCTTGGTCGCCCAACTCTTAGCTTTCATTTGCATTCAGTTTCAGTCCTATTGGAGGTGTTTGGAGAGAGTTATGAGCATATTGGTGAATTTCTTACACGATTTGATTTTTTGTGTTTACTGTTTCTTATCCGATCTATTATACTGTTTATTAGAGGCTAAATTATGATAATAAACATTGTATTTCAATTAAGGATAATGTCCTTAACATTCTAATGTATTTAGCTCTCAAACTATAATGTTGTGTAGCTGAAACTTCATCATTTGTAAGGCTGATTAGTAGTATTAACATATTTCATTTAATTTCTGCTTTATGTTTGTAATTACTCCCACTGAAGAAGTGGTTGAGTCTTATTTTACTTTCAACACATATTGTTTAAATTTTCCCCTCGCTAAATAAGTGGTAGTGTGGATTCATGGTCGGCTTGCCGCCTTATTAATTGTAATAGCTTCGCTCCCGCTGAATAAGTGATTAAGCCTTCATGGTTAGTTATCCGCCTACTCTTTGTATTTCTAGTATTTACTTTCTTAGATGGTCAGCTAGCCACCTGCAACTTGTATTTCATTTTCCAATTTGCTAATGATCCTCGACACTGTATGTTGTCACCTTGCCCACATTGGGATCTTGGTGATCAAAAGGTGAAGGGTTACCATTCTTGCTGGTTTATATTTGGAGCTAACACTAACAGTGGTGAAATTGTGCTGATAATTTAAAAAAAGCTTAAGGAAATATTATATTCTAACACCCCCTCAGCCCCCCTCCCCTTTAGTACTAACATAAAGGAAAACTAGAAATTAGTACACACATTCTTCGTCACTTGGAAAACTAGAAATTAGTACACACATTCTTCGTCACTTTGATGTGGAATTTCTTCATGACTTGAAGTGTGGTCCTCTCCTTCAATTATCAAAGCATTATCTTGCAACTTTCCATCAAGAAGATCCCATGCTCTTTGTTTGCAATTCAGTATTACATGCCCTGTCTTTTTACAATAAAAACATGTGCCACTTGCATGTTTGAACTTTGTCATATGTTTGGATTTTTTGTAAGAAGTACTAGCTTTCTTTTGTGCAGTCAATGCATCTTCTTCTTTTGAAACATGTTTGTTTCTTTCATCGAGTAATGTGGATATAATACTTTCTAGACTTGGATTGATTTTGCTTAAGGTGAATACCTTGTGAGACATACTATTTAAAAGTATGGCTTTAGCATCATTTTCCTTTATTTCTTCATTTATACCAGCCAACTGATTTATCAAGGAACGAAATTTACTGATGTGAGACACTTATCTTCACCTTCTTCCATTTTCAAACCATACAACTTTTGTTTTATAGCTATTTCTGCACTATCAGCTTTTGATCCAAACAATGTATTCAATGTTTCCCAAATGCCCTTAGAAGATTTTTTAAAATCTACATGATGCAAATAAGGTTTAGATAAATTGAGATCAATTATAGCTAATGCTTTCTTATCTTTTACCTTCCATTTTTGAAGTTCATCGGCATCTGTTGGCTTTGGCACTGTACCGTCAACAATTTCCTAGAGATCTCTTTCAATCAACAATAACTATATCTGTATTTGCCAATTGTGAAAATCATTTCCATCAAACTTTTCATAAAGGCTTAATTTATCCATTTTGTGTTGAGAAAAATGTGTCCTTAAAAAATAATATTTATATCTTCAATATTCTCCACACTTTTATATCTCAGAAAAAAGGAGAAACTCATAAAAAAAAAAAAACACGCCTCTGTTCAGAAAGCCTTGACTGAAATTTCAAACAAAACATCATTTGAAACCTGTTTCATGTGTTGGGCATTAGCTTAGGCAACAAACCGGAAATTAGTTAGTGCCTTGAAAGAAAGCTTGCTGCCTTTCCTGAGAAATATCGTTGCCTTTCCTCTTCTTGTGCAGATTGAACTCTCTCCTCCTCTCAGCCTCACGCCTGCTATGTGCAAACTCAAATGCCAAAACAAGTGGATGCAATTTATCTATGTTGTGTGATCTTGGCAAAACACCACGGTGAAATCAACAGAGTAAAGCCATGGTGAAATCCACAAAAACGACTAGCAACATAAAACACAAAATGATATTGTTTTTATTTTTCAGATTTTAAATATGAACATGAACAAAATGGAGGAAAAACAATGGAAGGAGTGACCAAGATGGAGATAAAGAAGAAATGCAAATGAGTGATGAATGTCATAGATTTGCACATGGTCTACACTGCTCCTTTGTTGACAAAATGCAAGAATGGTGAACGAACATCAATGGCTGTTACACGTGGCCTACACTGCTTGGCCCTTGAATGGACCGCTTTGGATGAAAGACAAACAAATGGAAGGAAAACAAAGAGATCAAACAACTTGCTCTGATACCATATTGAAATAAGAGGAAAAATGAGATTGCTTTCGAATTAAAAATCGGTCATTCACATTACACTGCAAACTATTACAAAGTATTGGCATTATAAAGCCATTATTCCCGTATAAAACTATTTATGGGAATATAACTACCCAAACTAAATTTATTTAATAAATTAAAAATAGTATGTTTATTTATTTAACTATTAACTATTTTACGTCATGTACTAAATTCTAACAACAATTACATTATGATTCCTCATCGACAAAAAATATATTGTGGTCTCATTTATTTATTGGATATTTTTCCTACTTTGAAATGGTCTTCATATGATTGTCTTATATATATATATATTATTTTATCAAGTATTTCTTTTGAAAAGAAGACGATCAAAGTAACCAAATATTCTTGTCTTCCCTTATGGGTATTGTGCCAAAGAGGCATCCTAACTATGGTCCTCTAGTTACTTCATAAGTCTTGGAGCAAGAATTATTATTAACTTATCTAAAATTGAATTATGGATTTAGTCAAATTTTCACCTTCAATTTATTTTAACATTATTTTTCATGAGTTGTGTCCACCTAAAATTGAAACATTGTTTCACTATTTTACACTTAAAAATGTTTTGAAGTTGGCACCTATTTCTTCACATTGGAAGGGTATGAGGGGTGCTGCCCCTTTCCCGTACAAAGAGGGGAGGAAGCAAGGGAAAAGAAAGGCATTTACTTCCTCTCCTAGCAGACATTTTTTCTCCAATTCTTTCAAACAACAATATTTTATAAATCAAAGAGCTCTCTCAACAACTTAATATTATTTATATTACATTTATATCAAAAGTAATATCCACAACCCATACATCTCAATAAAATCTAACTAATGAAATGTTTAGAAGTACAAATTATCTTTATAATTCCTTTTTCTGAAGGAAAGATTTACCACTATGTAAAGTGTTTCTTTTCTTCATTATCCATGAATTCCAATAAGCTGTTTTGACCATCTCTTTTTTTTAGGCAGAGATTACATTTGTAGGTGGAAAGTTTAATTTCACAAATAAAAATAGTTGTGGGGTTATGTAGGAACATCTTGGGGATTGAGCAATCTTGCATTGCTCCCCAAAAAAGATGTCTTTCTTTTTGTGTTTATGTTGTGTGTGCTGATTGTTTTGATTTGCAGTTTTATATTTATTTGGGAGCTTGAGAAATTCACCACAATAACATGACAAACCATAGTTGAGATATTGATGCCACATGTTAACTTTATGATCAGATTTAATGCACAGAAATTTAATTCAAAATCAGACACAATAACACAGCATATACCCTGGGAAAACCCTCCACTTGAGGGAGAAAAACCCAGCAACAAATATATCTCTTATATATATAAGTAATGGCAACAAGTCTCTTTACAATGAGGCCACACACAAGGCCAATATTCAGCACCCTCAATGGCTGTAATAACAAACAAATAATCTGCTCTTACTTGACCTTCAATCTGCACTTAGAGAATTTGCAATCTGCTCCTAGAAGAATTCACACTTGTATTTTGAAGAATTTGCACTTGAGTGTAGGAAGGAATCGAACTTGCTTGATGCTTGAATGAGAGAAAATGATCTTCTATATATACATTTTCTAGAGAAGTCACACCTCTACAAGAACTAGGTTGGCCACCAAAGGAAAAGATAAATATAAATAATAATTATGAATTACAATGAAGGTCAGCCAAGATGAAAGTACAAAGGTTGGCCAAGAGAAAATGTAATGTTGCCAAGTGAAGCGCCTCTTCACTTAATTATATCAATAAAATAAATAGCCAAAGGCTATATGCAATTTTATGTCTTCATGCATGGGTGGAAGGATGAGCCCGAAGCTGCCATAACATCAACACTCCCTCTCAGCTAGGGAGAAATACTTCCAGCTGCATAAGACATATCACCTCATTGTGATGTCAACCACAATGGCTCATCCCATATGTGGAAAAGAAATAGATATCACCTCACCGTGATATCAACCATCATGGCTACTCCCATGGATGGAAAGGAGAGATATCACCTCATTGTGATATCAACCATCATGGCTACTCTCATGGATGGTATGTACAAGTGCTCATCACTCAATGTGATGTTGTCACCTCACTATGATGTTCACCATGGCTCTCCCAGAGGGTGAAAACACAAGTACAAGAAAATCATCACGAACTCTCTCACGTGATGCTGTCATGGAGTCACACACATGACATCCACCATGGCTCTCCCAGAGGGTGGAAACAAGGGATTTCACCTCAAATCTCAAAGAGAAATGCATTAACAAGGGCTTGCACCTCAAATCTCTCTCAAAGAGAAATGCATTAAAGAGGATCACGATACTGAGACTCCTTCTCAGCTAGGGCTTGATTCTCCACCATACCAAGCTTGTTTCAAAAGTACACAAACTTTATCCGAGAGAGGCTTGGTGAGAATGTCTTCCGTCACTCATCGGGCGATATATACCTCAACTGTTATTGTCCTCAATACCATATCTCAATATAGTGGTATTTGATCTCAACATGTTTAGTTGTCATGAAACATAGGGTTGACAGAAAGCTTCACACAACTTTGATTATCATAGTGAATGACAGTAGGTTCCATTGATTGTCCAAACAATCCTGCAAGGAGCTTCTGAAGCCACACTACTTCTCGAGTTGCCACACAAGCTGCAATATACTCGGCCTCTGTTGTGCTTAGTGCCACTAAAGACTGCTTCCTGCTACACTAGGATATCATCGCAGACCCCAAACTGAAGCAACATCCAGAGGTGCTCTTCCGATGAGTAACACACCCTGCCCAATCAGAATCAGTATATCCATATAGCTCCAAGTCCACACCTGAAGAATAACTCAAGCCATATTCAACTGTGCCATGCAAGTATCTCAAGATATGCTTTGCTGCAACTAGATGGATTTGCCTTGGTTCACACATGAATTGACTAAGTGCACTCACTGCATAGCAAATATCTGGTCTAGTATTGACTAGATACATCAACGATCCAATCAACTGTGTATATAGAGGATCCACTAGATCTAAACTAGCTGCAACCTCCTTAAACTTAAAAAAAATGGTTTCCATAGGTGAAGACATGGATTTGCAATCCATCATACCAAATCTCTTCAAGAATGTCCAAAAGATCACAATAGGCCTCTGCCATACTTCTAAACCAAGGAAGTAATGCATGTATCCAAGATCCTTCATTTCAAATTCAGAAGCTAACTCCTTGCATTTGATAATGAGGTGATCCTCTTCAATAAGAAATAAATCAACATAAAGAACCAAGATCAACTAGATTACCATCTTCTTCAGGTTCAGAAGGCTCCCTCTGAATTTTCAAGTACTTGCATCAACCTTCTGACCTCTTCGTCCAAGATTTCCTGCAATACTTTCCTTAGATAAAAGTTTTCCAGCACACACCTCTAGTATTGTAGAGAGTTCAAGATTGTCCTCCTCGACCTCATCCCATATCACATTATTTTGAATAGGTTTGTGGAGCTACCAATATCAAATCCAGATGACTGTCTTGAACAATTCTGATCTCAACAGCTGAAGGGATCCTCTAAGGATTTAGCACCTAGCCTTGCAATACAGTAATATTCACTTCTTCTCAGTGAGTTACAAAACTCCCTCTTGATCCTTGCTTCAGAGATTGCAAAGAAGACTTCTGGAAGTGAACTCCCTCTAGCCACCAACTCAGTCCCATGGCTGCAAGTTGTGACTCCAAGCTTGATCATGTCTTCAGTCGGCATGACTTTCTCACAGGATGCCTCAAGCTTTTCCTCTCCAAGCAATCTCTCATCACCTTCTTGCTCCTAGATCTGTCCTGGAAGCATTTTAAAGAGAGATTACTAATAGTTTATAACTATCCAAGGAAATATGAAGGCTGAAATCATACAAGGTTTACTATAGCATGAATACATAAGAATTTATGAACAATATTAAAACATGAATAAATAAATCAACCTATAAGAGAAGTATATCAAAAGATCAAAATGAAGGGATAAAGAAACTTATCTTTATTGAATTCTGATGTAACTCTTTCTTCCATCTTTTACTCTTCTCGAGAGTGCTAAACTCAGCACAACAAAAGACAATATGCACAACTACAGTTTTCTTGAATGCATTATGTAGTTAGCATGTAGAACCAATCATTTCCAAGAGTCAGGGCCCTATCACAGTTCATGCATTAGAGAATGATATCGATGTGACCAACTAATCACCATCGAAATTGCAGTTCTCTTTTTATTTCAGAGTCACACTCAAAAATCTTCACAACTAGCATGAAAGTAACTTGCAACAAATAATTTTGAATCTTCAAAGGATCTTATGTCAGTGAACACAATTCAAGAGAAACCACGATCTTTCTTTACTAATCACACATGATCCAAATAAATGAAGTAACTGAAATTCAGCCTAGAAAGGTGATTTCAAACAAAACAAAGAATACTCATCTCTTTAAATATTCTGATGGGTGCAAATACTGGACACAGTAAGATACGCTGCTCTTGCGCTCAAATTAGTACACAACCTTCACGGCTTAAACACAGACCCATGACTTAGAATAGAAATTCCCTAGAATCCTTTTGAGGAGAGATCTCATCCACATCCACAAATGAAGCATGTTGATTAGGCCTAGTTGGGTAGTCCTTTGCATAGTGACCAAAATTGTCACATCGAAAACATTGAATGCAAGATAGATCCTTCTTCTTGATTGCAGGAGCACCATCTAACCCTTTATCTCTATTCCTCTTGAAGTATCCTTTCTTTCCTCCTTTTCCTTTCTTCTTCGAGGCTTGAACGGAAAGAACATGGATGTCTTCATTTGTAGAGCTTTGACCAATACCTCTTGCAACCAATCTAGACTCTTCTTGAATACAATTTGCCCTCAAACGATCAAACTTGGGAAGTTTCGATCTTGCACTGATTCCTTGAATGTAAGACTCCCAAGATGAAGGAAAACCATTAAGATCCAACATGGTCAAATCCTTGACATCGACAATATGACCAATGGTAGAGAGCTGATCTCTCAATTAAAAAATCTTCATGAAGTGATGACAGATTCTCCTTCCGCCATCATAACATGATGAAGTTGTTGGTTTAATGCAAGTGCACGACTTGTGTTGTTGATCTCATACATCTTGTAATGTCCCCTTCCTAGGCAGTACAGTTGTGTGTGAGGTTAGCCTATTATTCAGATCCTCGTAGGCTGGCAGAAGTGTTTAGAGGATCACTTGAGGAAGTTATCTAGCGTTTGGGAACATCACTCCTTTAGTTGATTCAGGTTTGGGCCTTTGCAGACACTTTCAGAGTGGTTTACAGATACTTACTATTTATAGTAAGTCAAGCAAGCGGGAGCTGCTATTTTGGGTAGGGCACCTGGTTCAGCTGGTCAGCTCAGTTTCGACCCAGTTTGATAGTTTGTTGGGCAGATGAAGCATAATGGAGCATTTAATAATAATTAAATGATTATTATTTTGACTTTATGTTATAAAGTCACTTTAATGAAATATTAAAGTGATTAATTATTAATGGCATATTATAAAGTATTTATTACTTTATAATAAAGGGGATTTATTATTATAATGAGTATTTATTTATTCATTAAGAAAGGATGCCATTAATCAATTATATTGCCTAAGTCAAAAAGAGGCGAATTAATATTATTAAATGCATTTTAATTGATTTTTGGAGAAGGGGTCGAATTCTTGAGAGAGGGTATATATATTTCCTCAAAACAAATCGAATTCATATGTTGATTATTCGAATTTGTTATCATTTCTCTCTGAGAGCATTGGGGTTTGAGAAACCAGGGTTTTTGCAGATCATCAGATTTTGGAGAACGTTCCCTCTTCAGAATCAGACATACTGAGACTGTGCAATACCAGTTGAAGATTGTCAACAGGGTAACTTCATTCAGAGGTTGCATTCGAGCTTACTGAGGTGGATTCAGACAAGGGTTTCACAAAGATCCTTCATGTAAACAATAAGGCGATTTATTTATTCTTGTTCTGTGATCTGGCACATTTTTCAAGGGGCCGTACCTTATTTAATGCTGCTGCCAGGGCCATACTACTGCAGAAAGGCCATACTTTTATTTGCAAGTTGAAACGCCTTGCCTTTTGGTCTTCTGCTTTCTCCAATGAGGGCCCCTAGATCTCTGGAGTGATCTCTGGAGTCTTTTGCACCGTTTCTGAGGCTGGAGACATTAGTTTTGAAGCTGGCTGTACCTTCCTTCATCATTTTATGGTGGCAGCAATAACTAGGTTTTCACAATAAATGTTATTGCCTTTTTCTTTGCATGTTGATTAATCGCAGTTGTAATCATTCAGAATGATTAATAAACCATCTAGCATTGAGATTTGATCTATATTCTATAGTTTTATGCATTTGGTATTTTATATTATTTTTCCAGTCATTTCTTTGCAAAATTGCAATTTGTCCTTTTATTGCAAAGACACCAAAAAATCAAAATACAGAAAAACAAACAAAACTTTAGTATTATTGGCCAGTGATCGGGTTGAGAGACACTTGGTCTCTTACAGTGGTATCAGAGCACAAAATTCCTACCATCTTGTGCTTTTTCAGTCAGATGTGTGCTTTTTCGATGCTTTTTCATGAGTAGAGATATTAATTTCTACAGTAAGGTTAGAGGAACAGGCAGAGTTGAGGATTGGACAGGTCCACCTATTCCTGAAGGTGAGATAGTATCAGGGGTTCTGAGTATTCACAGATCTAGTTCCAATAGCATGTGAAAACAGTGTCACTACACTGATGGCAGATCGCGAGATCCCTGTAGAGGCACGTAGGGATCCAGGGAAAGAGCATGCCAGAGGTGATATTACTGATGAGGAGTTCAAACGTAGGCATGATAACATGATGGACATGATGTCACAATTGATGGGCACGATGAGGTAGTATACTCCATCCCAGCCGCACTATATTCAGGTAGGACAGACGAGCAGGACTGCAGGCGTGGACCAGCCTTTGGTATCAGCACCGCGACAGTCATCACCTATCTATCATGAGCGTAGGCCTGGACAACCTACATTCATACCTAGAGAGATGTTGGCGTAACAACTAACACCTCTGGAGTAAAAGTTGTTATGAAAAGCCTATGTACACTACACAATGAGTGCTCTTCAAATTAGGAGGGGAAGCTCCCTCGTTGTGCTTTGACAAAAATACTTGCAAAGGGAAATAAGCTAAACTATGTCCTGTCTTTTTGTTTCAGCTGTAGAGGCACAAGGCTTTCTTGAAAGAACTTATACGTTGCAGCTGAGTATTTTCTGGTTTTGCAGATCCACTAACTACAACTAAACTTAATCTATCCAATCTCCTCAGGAAAACAGAGCATGAGGAAACGGAGCAAGGTTTGACTATCTGACGATAAACGAATTCAGATTCTCTACTTGAAGGCAAGGTGGCGCGACTATTATCTCAACCTGAATAAGTTTATTGGGCACAAAACAGATTTAAGAATTTACCATGACAATCTTATGAAACCCTATGTGGCATAACACTTGATCAAAATAGTAAAGACTTCACAAAACAGATTTATCATCACAATCTCACAAAACCCTATGTGGCATAACCCTTGATTATAATGATAAAGATTCACAAAACAGATTTATCACCGTAATTTCTCAAAACCCTATGTGGCATAACGATTGATCACAATGGTAAAGATACACAAAACAGATTTATCATCACAATCTCTTGAAACCCTATGTGGCATAACAATTGATCACAATGGTAAAGATGTTCAAAACAAATTTATCTAAACTATGGAAAGAATCCACCATTACAATCTTTTGAAACCCTATGTGGCATAACAATTAATCGTAATAGCGAAGACACATGAACAAATACCAAAAGAGCAATATTGAGGGCAAGGTAGGCGCAGCATATATTTCTCTCTCAAGCAAAAGTTATTTACAAATGAGCAAAAGCTCTTATTTATATACATCAAGGTGTAGGGAACCCTAAAATCACCTTGAGTCATCTACAGTTCTTGCAATGCATGCAAGATTTGCTGCCAAGCCCTAATGAAGTAAACTATACAGCTTAATCGAAAACTACCATCGCTAACCTAAACATCTAATCTAAAAATGGACAATTGTGCGAGCATGCACGCCCTTATTGAAAGCGAAGTTAACTGGAAGACTACCATCAATTAACGTAAAACCCTAAAAGAAACTCCAAGTGTGTAAAGTTGATCTCAGAATAGATATGCATGTGATGACAACATCGAGTTAACTTAAAAGGGTAACACCAAGTTCAACTCGTGTGTGTAATGTCTATCCTGAGAGGCGGGAACTGAAGTTTACTGGTCGTGATCTAGAGCAATCAATC
>VDFB02027455.1:0-13648 GCA_007258455.2 Sequoia sempervirens | reverse complement strand
TCATTCTTCCATGTTTGCGATTGACTTTTGTCAAAATTGGGGATGATGCAAGGCATTGGGGGCATTTAGGCTTCCCTTCTATGTTGAACCAATTTTTTATTTTCACTTTGTCTTCTTGTGCACTCTTCACATGGTATGATATAGTAGGGGGTTTATGACAAATAATTTTAGATACTATTATTATACATATATATTTATGAGTAGGTCTGACCCTGAAATATCAGGCTACCACTATGCGCTTTGTGTTTTTCTCTTTTTTCTCTTTTCTTATCTTTCTCTCTTCTTTGCTTGAGTTGTCCCTCTCATGTATGACAATGACACTTCTATAACACTTTGATTTTTAGAAAAAACATTCATTTCCAATGAATCTTTTCTTGAGAATCTTTGCAAACTCCTTTTTAGAATCACATTCTCAACTTGAAACCCTAAAGGAATGTGTTTCCTTCATCATGGGTTTGTAAAGAAAGAACTTGAGAACCTTCACCTCGCAAGGGGGCATTTTCTTCCTTTTGAATTCCTTGATGAAGTGATTGTATTTTGAAAGAACTCCTTGATGATGAATCGATTTAGGAAAGAAAAATCTCTTCCACACTTTCAAACAATGCATCCCTTGAATGGACCCCCTCCTTCACACCGGGTTCCCAAGGGATCCCTTTGAAACATTTCCAATCTATCGACGGTCTAGATGACTATTTGATTACTTTCCTACATGGCTACTTTGAGACATATTCTATTTTTGAGTAGACATGTCACTTTGCAAGTGCTCCTATGAAGTCACTTTCTAACTTAGTAGAGTCCCCTTTTTTGGGTTTCCTCCATACGAGAGATCTTGGGGGATACCTTCCCTACATGTCTAAGGGTAGGGTGCTTTCTTTGGGTTTCCTCCATGTGAGAGATCTTGGAGGATACATATTTGTAGGTTTACAGGTTTGTAGGGTGCTTCTTTTTAGTTTCCTCCATGTGAGAGATTTTTGGGGATACCTACCTATAGGTCTATGGGTTTGTAGGGCGCTTCTTTTGAGCTTCCTCCGTGCGAGAGATCTTGGGGGTTGCTCCCTTGTAGGTCTGCGGGTCTGTAGGACACTTTCTTTTCTCGGTTTTCTTCATGTGAGAGATCTTGGAGGACACCTTCCTTGTAAGTTTGTGGGTCTGTAAGAAACTTTTACAGTATCCCTCATGTGAGAGATATTTGAGGATACTTTGCTTGCAAGTCTGTGGGTCTATAAGGCTCTTTTCTCAGTATCCTTCATATGAGAGATCTTGAGGGATACCTTCCTTGTAGGTCTACAGGTCTGTAAGGTACTTTTCTTAGGGATTCCTTCATGTGAGAGATCTTGGGGGTCACCTCCTTGTAGGTCTGTGAGCCTATAAGATACTTTCATTCTACAACTTCATAGTTCTACAAGGTTATGAAGTCCTTTACTTGTTCTACACTCTCAAGTTTTCTAGATCATGGTCTGCTTCCTCGACGGTTCTAGTATACATTTCTAACCCTATTCACTCTTCAATCTACTTTATCGAAGCACTCATCAGTATTCGTGCTTGCTAAAGTCAGGGAAAAAGGTATAGTTACAAATTTGCACCCCTTAAGCAAACTCCCCTTTTACACTTCCTCACCTTAGAAAACCAAATCCAAAGGAAATTTTTTACATCATCCCATTGCCTTTGTTCTATTTGGAATTTGTCTTCTACGTCAGTAGAAGAATATTTTTTGGGGATGCCCATGAGATGCATATATTTTTGTGTGGCACAATTACGTCCCTGACAGATTCCTGCATCTGAAGCTGGCAGAGGTGTTACACTTCCCATTCGGGTTGGTTTGTAACATCCCTCTTTGACAAAATGACCTCGAATATGGAAAATTCTCTCCTTCTTCCTTCAAAAACACTCATCCTTCATTCATTTCATCTTCTTCACATCCTATAGAAATCTTCTACACACTCTCTTTTGGCACTTCCAAGCATTTTGTCCATTCCCAATAGTAGTCTATCACTTCATAGAAACAACAACAACACTCCAACTGTGCAAAGCAAGTATGGAACAAGCCATTGGAGTATGGGCTTGTTGTTTTGCAACACCTCCCTTCATCACAATTGAGGCTATTATGATTGTTCCAGTTCTCTTTTCTCCTCCATTAGCTAGCAAGGTCTTGGTGGAGGTGGTAATGTTTCACTCCTCTCCTTTGTGATTTGGTTGAGTAGCTTGTCACTGTTTTGTAGTGTTGCTTTTTCTCCTTCTCTACGTCTTTATCATATATTTCTCCATCATTGCTATCTTAGTTATTTGTGGAGGTGGAAACACCAAAATGGGGGTCTGACTAAGGTAGACCCTGATAGCTCCCAACAATTTTCCCTCTTTCTTCTATGTAGGTGGACGCGCTTTTTGGAGCTAGCTAGTGAAAGAGCATCTTTGTGAGATTATCCTTGTTACCTTAGCCTTCATATATTTACTCTATCATGTTCATTTTTATCTTTCCTACTTCATAGTTCTATTTTGTTCCTTTAGAAGTGACAAGCTAGGTCGTAAGCTCGTTTTCTAGTAGTTCGTACTATGTTTTTGGTCCTTTGGTCATACGAACACTAGCACACCTAAAAGATGCTGGCACGTTGGGTTGTCATCCTAAAACTGCACTTCCATCTTTGGGCAAAGAGTTACCTAAGTTACAATGTTGAACCCAAAAACTAGCTCGCCTAACCCCAATCTTGATTTAGGCTCTGCAGAGTGATTAAAGGGCATTATGGTCCTCATCATTCTCATCCCTCATTTCAAACATCCCTTTAGAGTGAGGTAAGCTAGGGAAGTCTTCTTCTCTTGACTCTCCATGACTTGGGGCCTTGACGTAGTTGGTCTCCCTCTCTTACATCTTCATATAGACTTTGATCGAATGCTTGACATGAGTTATCAAATATAAATCTATTCTATCAAGGGGGTTAACTAAGAAGAATTTATCCCTCACAATCCAATAGTTCTCTAAGTTATTTTTTAAACTCCGCTAAGCCATATATACTATTAGATCCTAGTGATCAAGGAAAAAAAATGCTACAAGAACTCACAATTAGAAATTAGTCTCACAAGTTACAAGATCAACATCATGGATTATGCCATTTCTCAAGAACTCATTTTTGACATTGAGGAGCATGGATTCAATATAGAACAACATCTATTACAATCGCAATAAATGGTCATATCATAGGAAATGTTTGTTGAGTGAAAGTGACTAAATTTTGTATAGCATTAACACTTATTTCTTTGTCTTAATTCCTAAAGCTAAGTGGTTCATCCTTTTTAATGTAATTTTTCAATATTCGTTTATTGCTATTATCAAATTTCAATGGAGTATTTAAATCCACGTTAATTGTGACTTTATTTATATACATTTATTTAATTAGGCTAGATTTATGTAAAAATTTATTAGGTTGAGAATTAATATTGTAGACATCCAAATTTGGACACTTAATTTATCCAAATTTATCACTTTTCGTCTAAACATCCTCTTATCTGAGTTAATTAAGTAATATTACTGTTAACAGTGTATCTTTGATACCTTTAAATCCCTAGGTATTTAATTAATAATTAAATATCTTGCACCCTCATAATCCTCTTTTCATCAAATAAATTAAATAAATATTACATTTATTTAATTCCTCACATGTCATTTTCATCTAACCCTAATCCATTTCCTAATCTCTTCATTAAGGATGTGCACATGCCTAATCCTTGATTAGGATGTGTCACATCCTCCAACTTTTGCAAGTTGGCTTTTAATCATAATTAGCCCCTAATTATCCTCTAATTACTGATTAATTAAGCCTAATCATTCTCCAAGGAATTTTCAATTCCCTTTTATTCTTCCTAGATTCCCCTCTTTTATATGTGAATTTTTAATTCACATTTCATCCTTCCAAGGCTTCTAGAACCTTGGACTTGTCACAATCTCCACATGTGACCAACCTTGGACTTGTCACAATCTCCACATGTGACCAAGTCCCACCTTTTTGGAACCCATCTTTTATCTTTTAGACTTTTCCTAGAAAATGTGAATTTTAATTCACTTATTTCTAACCACCTTTCCTTTTCGCGTTTTTGAGGAATACTTAAAATTCTCAAATGTCTCACTCCGCAGGAACAAAAACCCCTTTTGTGAAATCTCCTCACTCCCCAAGGTGCATGTCCTTTTTCCACCTCATGGCACCTTCTTGACAGCTGTCTCACCCTCTGTCCCTTGTCCACTTCACCCTCCACATGTCAAGATGTGAGGGCTTGTGGGTCTCAACCCACCTTAGCCCTTCATCTTGGCCTTGTTGGAGCAATCTTGACCGTTGAATTCTCTAGAGAATTCAAATTCTTCTATAAATACCCCCTCCTCAAGGGCATTTTCAACCCTTTCATTTGGAGCAACCTTATGCTGCCAATTTGCCTTCTCAACACTTTAGATTTGAGCAACTACATGCTGCCCATTTGAATCCTCAATCATTTGCCATCATTTTGCTATCTTTGTTAATCATTTGCACCTTCAATCTTGCATTTAGACATTCAAGCAATCATCTAAGGAGCACACAACCAATCCAAGCAAGGGCCAATCAAAGAGGTATCAATAACAAGGGAGGTAAAAGTGTTTTTGTTTTATCTTATTTGCATTCCTTTTCGTTGTATCACTCTTTTGGCTAATCTTGAGGTGTCCTTGGTATTTTTCTATTCACATTTCTTAGTTATTTTGCGCATTTAGAGCAGTAGAAATTCCAAGGTATCACATTTCTGGCACACCCGGTGGGACCCACAAACGGGTTCTTATATTTAACCCTTGTTTTAGCTAAGTAATGCGGGGAAAAAGGTTGTGGCGGAATAAGCCCTATTCACCCGTGAGGCTTTTATTCTGTTGCCGAAGGCGGGCATGCCTACGCCTTCTTTGTGAAGGCAGGCAGCCCTGCAGTGTTCGAGCGGAAGCACCCCACATCTCAAAGTTTTACTTTCCTCTAACGAGTTAGCTGTGATTAGGGATAAATTTAAAAGGATTTTCTAACACGTTTCTTGCAGTGGGAGGGGCACAACTTTCTTGTTTTCTTGGAAATCTAACAAGTTTGTTGCAGAAAGGCGGCAGTGCCCCACCTTGTACGCAGCGCCCCACCTTGTACGCAGTGCCCCACTTCTTACGCAGTGCCCCACCTTGTACGCAGTGCCCCACCTTGTACACAGTGCCCCGCTTCTTACGCAGCACCCCACCTTGTACGCAGCGCCCCGCCTTGTACGCAGCGCCCCACCTTGTACACAGCGCCTCACTTCCTACACAATGCCCCACCTTGCACGTAGCACCCCGCTTCTTACGCAGCACCCTACCTTGTAAGTAGTGCCCCACCTTGTACGCAGCGCCCTCTGCCTTACCACAGAAAGGCGGAAGCACCCCGAATTTTGCTACAGAAGGGCAGAAGCGCCCCAAAACAGCACAGTTTGGAAGGTAAAATAGTCATTTTTGCTTCGTTTTTGCTCCCATTTTTTTTGCTGTTTTCAAATAATAACCCTCTAACATCATTTTGGCAAGGATAGTGGTGTTTTTTGCTAACGTTTTGCAGCATTTTGTGGAAAAATTTGTCTAAGGACGAAGAAGAAGATAGCTAACATTTGCTTGCAGGGCCATTTACTTGATCAAATTTTTGAAAAAAAGAAAAGAAAAATTAATTGTCTTTGTTGTTTTCAAACATAGTCTAATTAGGGGGATTGAACTTTGCTGCTTGCTGTGATTGCTTGTTTTTGTGTTACCCAAGGGGCATTAACTCATTTTTGCTTTCCCCTTACACTTCATGTGAGCCTGGGGAGTAGTTGGAGACGGTTAGTGTCTTCTTCCTAGTGGGACCTGCTTGGGGATTTCATCACCCCAAGGGACGATTCCAACCACGTGTACCGGCAGGGTATATAAAGGGGGGAGAATGAAAGTTGTACCCCAATCCAGTTGCGTCGTAATTGGTAGAGCGTCGAAGCTAGGGTGATACCTAGATAGACATGAAGAGTTGGTCCGAGCCTTTTAGTATCTCGCTGGGGTTCCTGACTCACGCTTGTGACGGACTGGTGTTCATGGTTGTGCCTCATGTACCGAGAGTATATCGAGGACTCCCTAGAAGCCTTGTGCATCCTAGATTAAGACTTTGCCTTGCCATACCTTTAATATTAATCATAGGATTGTGCTTGCTTGAAGTGTTTTCTGTGAAAGACCTGTGAAATCTTTGACACTTTGGCCTTGCTTTATCATTTTTCATCCTTGCCATAGCCTTTACCATCGAAATCAAGTTCTGTCCCGCTGTAGAAAGGCGGAAGTGCCCCTGATTCTGCTGCAGAAAGGCGGAAGCGCCCCTGATTCTGCTGCAGAAAGGCGGAAGTGCCCCTGATTCTACTGCAGAAAGGCGGAAGCGCCCCTGTTTTTGCTACAAAAAGGCGGAAGCGACATTGTTTCTACTACAGAAGGGCGGAAGCGCCCCTGATTCACTGCAGAACACTGCCTACGCCCCTGATTCACTACAGAACGCTTCCTACGCCCCTGATTTTGCTGTCAACGCCCTAAAAGTACCCCATTCGGATTCATTTAGCCTCTAAATCACCACTTAATCGTTCCCAACTATTTTCCCATTATCCTAAGTCTCCATTTTATCATTTTAAGCCTCCCAAAACCTCCATTTTATCCATTTAAACCCCCATTCTATCACTCCAAATTTTCATGAATCATCTTTAATCTACCTTTTCATTTTAATTTTCCATTCACAAGTCCATACCCCCCCACATAACGAACATTGCAACTTTACCATTCACATCCTCAAGCACCATCCATAGCCAAACCTTCCTAACCTTGTATTATAAAGTGGTTACCCAAATTGACCATAACACTTGAACTTGATTATTAGTCTTTAACTTCAACCCCAATCAATTTGCTTCCATCTTGAGGTGAATCCGGTGTCGTAATTTATCATCCTTGGCCCAATCAATCCATTCCTATCTTAAGGTGGGTTCGGTGCCGTAATCATCCTCTTAATCAATCAAAGCTCTAGGTCACTAAGGGTGACTTCCTTTGATCAAGCTTAAGGTCTCCCTCACATCTTTCCTCATCCAATCATAACCATCCAATCATCCAAATCTATCAAAATCAATCATTCGATCAAATTGTCCAATCAATCATATCACATCCGTTCAACCAATGCTAAACTACTGATCTTAATAATCCGATCCAATCGAATCAAATCCAATCTTAATCAAATCAAATCCAATCCAATCCAATCAAAATCAAAATCAATCCCATCACATCATCCAATCATCCTAA
Source organism: Sequoia sempervirens (assembly GCA_007258455.2). Classification (NCBI taxonomy): domain Eukaryota; kingdom Viridiplantae; phylum Streptophyta; class Pinopsida; order Cupressales; family Cupressaceae; genus Sequoia; species Sequoia sempervirens. The sequence goes on along the minus strand of VDFB02027455.1, from coordinate 6,348 downwards.
TCTGAGCTTTTGTCCAATCCTGATCTAAGCTTGACTTAAATCCCAATTTGAGCTTTAGTCCATCATCTTTGATCCATTTTATTTATCCTTTCATCATCATGAATCCTCATTCTCCATCAATAGTAGTCAAGGGAACCCCTAATTACATGGACGATGATAACGAAAGTCTTGTCGATCAAGAAGAATATGACATAGATCCCCTTGATGCTATCATCACTAGTAAGCTTTCTCCATCCACTTTCCACAATCTAATCACCCCTTCCAGTTATCCCGCTATGTCTTCATCCATGCCTAATCATGCTCCTTATGCCACCTTTGACAATGGATGTCTAGTATCTTCTTCATCCCCATATTTTTCATGCCCTTCATCTACATCATCCTCTTATACATCTACATCCTCTTATCCTGATTTTCCATCACAATACTCCTATTACAATTCCCCATCCATGTCCCCCTATCCTAATCCTCTTTTCCAATATTCCCATACTAATCCTACATCCACACCCTTTTACCTTAATCCTACATCCATGTCTCCTCATCCTAATCCATCATCCCAATACCTTTATTATAATCCATCCCCCACATCCTCTTGTCCCACTACACCACCTATATCCTCTTGTCCTAACCTACAATCCATGTCCCCCTATCTTAATTCACCACTCCAATATCCTTACCTTAACCCTCCATCCAATCCCATTCATACATCTACTCCTAGTCCTCCATCCAATCCCATTCATCCATCCCATCCTAGTCCTCCATCTACTCCTAATGCTCCATCCAATCCCATTCATCCATCTACTCCTAGTCCTCCATCCACTCTTAATCCCCCATCTACCCATAGTCCTACATTCAATCCTATTCCTTCATCTAATCCTAGTCCACCAATCCATAATCCCTCATCCATTTCTACCACCCTAGCCAAGCCAACCATATGCAATTCTCTCATTTCAGAAGTTCTCCAAGGACTCATTACAAAGAAGCCACCCCCAACTCCACATCTTGAAGTCATGGAACCATGCCATCTAGATCCATCATCCACGGTCACTAGTGATGAGACCCTCCTCCATACCACACCTATCATTGTTGTTACCACCCCTAGCACTGATCAAACCATTGAAACCATTAAACCCACTAAATCCATTAAACCCACATCTCCTACTCCAAGAACCACCGAATCCATCGAAGACACCCAATTCCAATCTACTCCCTCTACTCCTAGAGCCACCCAAACCCAATCCATTCCTCCCACTCCTAGTAGCACCAAAACCCATTCCAATGAACCTCATGAATCTTCCATCCCTCCATCTTCCCCACTTGAAGAGTCCCAACAAGACTTTGTTATCACGCCATCCACACAAGATGAGTCGTTCCAAGAGTCTAATCCAAAGCATGCCAACATATCCCCTTCTCCAGATCAAGATCCTACCATCCCATCTACTCCACCTCAAGATCACAGTCCCCCATCCATTCCATCCCATGATCCCCTTGTCATTCAAGCTTCCACTACTCCATCTCCATCTCCATCTCCATCGCATGAGCCTACTACTACAAATCCAGATCCTATCATGGCCCCTACTCCCTCTCCTAATGTTGCTATCCCATCATCTCCTTTTCATGATCCCCCATCATCGCCTAAAAATTCTATCCCCACACTGCTTGCATATCCCCTTGGTCCTCTCACATTCCTCCATGGTGGTCTCCTCGCAGAAGAAAACAAAGCATATACACCAACCCTCCTCTTCCACCTAATAATGAACTCGCATCATTCCTCCAAAATAACAAAAATCCTATCCTAGATCGAATGCTCAAGCGAATGAACTATCAAGGAAAAGGTTTAGGCCTTCATGAGCAAGGTATTATAGATCCCATCCAAGCTAAAGAACATTTGTATCCACAAGGTCTTGGATGTAGTACTCACAACTCGCAATCTAAAGATGTTGGTACAACCTCTAGATGTCCTCAACGAGCCTTTTCCAAAAGAAATGTTAGCTCTTCCCATCACTCCACCAGATCATATGTTGCCATCCCTCCTCCTCTATCATATCACCTCAAAACAACCGTCCATCTTCCTCCTTCATCTGCTCCATCCATATTGGGTCCTTATGTCCCCTCATCCCCCATCCCATATCCTCCAAGTCCTAAGTCTATTTTGGGCCCTTATATCCCAAAATCACCTCCTCCATCTCATCCTATCCATCCTTTCATCCATTCATCACCTATCCATATCATCCATCAAAACATCCCTCTCACATACCCCATAGTCAGGATCCACAAAGGCACTTATCTGAACATCCTCCATCTACACATAATCCCCATACTCCTACCTCCATCACTCCACATCATCCATCTCCTCACACCCATCCCATTGCTACTAAAAGCACTTTGGTTGTTAAAGAAAAAATGCATAAATCCAAACATCCACATGAATCTAAGGCTTCCCATGTCCCCTCTAAAAGACATGGTAAAGAAAAGAAAAACAAAATCCCAAATCAAAATCAAATCTATAGCTCACAAAGAGCCAGCAAAGCAAAGATCAAAACCATGTGGATCCCAAAGAAAAAAGATGCAATGCCATCAAATGAAAAATCAGTAAGAACATCCAAAGTTGCTAATCCAAAAGCTCATTATACACCCCTTTCATCTCCTAAATCTGTTTTGGGTCCCTATGTCCCGAAATTCACTATTCCATCTCCTCCATTATCCCCACATTCTCCATCCATTAGTCCCCTTGTCTTTTCACATCCGTCACCACATGTGCCAATGTTGGTCCTAAACTCATCTCCCCATCACGTATCCACCCCATCATTCTATCCATACCATTTCCAACATCCCACCCATTATCCCTCGTATCTTCCCCATCAAATCCCCCTAATTCATCCTCTTGCATAATCCATTTATTCATAAGGTTGTACCAACATCCAACAGTCACTTCAAACATGGGCTCTTAACACCTTGATCCTTATCACATATCCTTACCCATCTCCCGCATGACATCCAAAAAGCCAAAAATCCACAAAAAAAAAAAAAATAGTAAAGAGAAATAATTCGTCCAATGGTGAAAACTTGGCAAATAAGCGCCTTGGATAAGTACCATGATGAAAACCTGGCAAACAGGCGTCATGCGTAAATCCCCTTCTACACTTGGGGGCAACTTCTTGATATGCATTCCCTCCATCCATTATGCACCCGTCTTCCTGTTATCCGTCCTCTTCATGAATCCCCCCATTCCACCCATCTTCTGCATCCTACCATCATATCCCATTTATCTCCCATTTCCTCCATCCTTCTTGTGATCTTGATCAAAATAGGGGCACCTATCTATGCATGCTTTGGACATCTGTTGGTATACATTCCCTTCATCCATGCTCTATCATATTCCTTAGTCACCCATCCTATCCTCATATAGTTCTCTCCTTTATCTTCCCATCCACTTGTCTTCCATCCCTTATGCCTCCTCATATATGACATATCTAGAGTGGGGGCATCTGCTTCCTTTGTGACAGTCCTTGGAGACATCCATCTATCACAGTGTCCCTTCCATCTCCCCATCCTTATCTTCGTATCCATCTATCCTAGCATCCCTTTCCTCTCCCAATCCTTATGTCCCTATCCATCTATCCTAGCATCCCTTTCCTCTCCCAATCCTTATGTCCCTATCCATCTATCACAGCATCCCTTCCATCTCCCCATCCTTATCTTCGTATCCATCTATCATAGCATCCCTTCTATCTCCCCATCCTTTTCTTCATATCCATCTATCATAGCATCCCTTCTATCTCCCCATCCTTTTCTTCGTATCCACCTATCCTAACATCCCTTTCATCTCCCAATCATTATATCCCCATCCATCCAAACAATCCCTCCCCTCCGCCATCCCTATATCTTTATCCATTCTTCCATCTTTATCCTCATCCCATCTCATCCCATCTCACAACCCCTTATCATTGGTATTTGGCTATAGGCCTCCCCCCAAGCAACCCAATGCCATTCACCTCATCATCTTTCCAATCTCCTATCACTTTTCATCACTCATCTATCTATCATATCATCATTCCAAGCCATTTTAATAATAACTATCCCATCCCTTCATCCTTCTTCTGAAACGCCCCATCCCTCCATCATTCGTCCTTTCTCGTCCTCCTTATTTCCTCTATTTTTCCCTCTGGCTCCCCCCGCTGCTGGGCGGCACCGCCCCACCGTAGAGGGGCGGAACCGCCCTGCCGCTGGGTGGAACTGCCCCCCCGCAGAGGAGCGGAACCGCCCCCTGCAGAGGGGCAGAACCGCCCCCCACAGAGGGGCGGAAACGCCCCGCCGCTGGGCGGAACCGCCCCCCGCAGAGGGGCGGAACCACCCCGTTGCAAGGCGGAACCGCCCCGCCGCTGGGCGGAACCGCCCCGCCTCTGGGCGGAACTGCCCCCCGCAGAGGGGCGGAACCGCCCCGCCGCTGGGCGGAACTGCCCCCTCCGTAGAGGGGTGGAACCGCCCCGTCGCAGGGCAGAACCGCCCCCTCCCCAGTGGGGTGGAACCGCCCCGCCACTGGGCTGAAGCGCCTCGCTGCAGAAGGGCGGAACCGCCCCCAGTCGGGGCGGCTACGCCCCTACCCGCCAATCTTTCCCTCCCCAAAACACACATTTTTATTCTCTTTTTCAAGAAACTGATTCCGACCCAGTTCCTTATTTTTCCTAACGAACAAAACTCATGTCTTGAAATTTTCAAAATTGATTTTTGATTTTTACACCCAAGCTTCCGGAGGCCATAACTTTTTACTCGGGTGTCCGTTTAAGCTAAAATTTGACGGGTAGTTGCGTTATGTGATAACGAGTGGATTTCCAACGGGTTTCTTTGAAAGTTGTTGGAACCCATTTTGACCCATTTTCGGGGCCTCAAACTTTCATCTTGGCCCTCAAAATCCCAATTTAGTGTTTTTCTCCAGCATTTTGAAAAATTGTTTTCACTCATAGCTCAAAATGCATATCTCAAATCTGGGATGTTAGTTGGCAATTCATCCTATCTCACCAATGGGTATTTCTTGGAAAAAATTTGGACTCTCAAACATATGACCATGAAGTTTCCTAAAATGGCAAAATTTGTTAATTTTTGAAAATTGCCAAATCGGGAAAAATCTGATTGTCAACACCTCACGCCCTTTAAACCCTGGAACTTGGCGTAGAATCAACCCCATCACATCCTCCAATCATTCTCATCTTCACTCCAATCCTAATCTGAGCTTTCATCTAATCCCAATCTAAGCTTAACTAAAACCCTAACCTGGACTTTAATACATCTACCGTCAAGATCTTTGGATATCAAACAAAATCTTACAATTCCTCCCTCCATCTTCTTCAATTTTGTCCTATTCATCCATTCTAATAAATCCATTCACTCATTCCATGTAACCATTCATCTACTTCGAACCTTCATCTATTATCTCAACACTTCATCGAACCTCCTATCATCTCAAACATTCATCAAACCTCCTTCTATCATTTCAAACTCTCATTCCATAATCTTGATCAATCGTTCCCACCCTTCACCTTCTAGATCCAAGAATCAGTCATCTATCCATCTGGTCACCTTCTCCTCATCCAAATCCTTATCCCTCTATTCAATCCACCCAAACAATCCTTTTCCCTCCCCCCATCCTCTCCCCTCATCCCATCTCAAATCCCTTGTCATTGGTATCTAGCTATAGGCTTTTCCCCATGCAATCCAATGTCATCCATCTTATCGTCATCACTTCTGCTTCTTTTGCACATCTTTTCTATCTCATCGTTCATCACTTCATCATTCATCTATATGGCATATCATTTACCCCCTTCGTCTTTGATGATTTGGATAACTATCCCATCCCTGAGCTTTATATAGTCACTTATCCTATCATCTTATCATCCTTTATCCATTGTTTTCCTTTGGTCTTGTCGAACTACGTTGCCCCTGCGCTTTCACGTAGGCAAGGTCGATCATTTGATCCGCCCCCGGGGTTCCATCCACCATCGATCTATATTGTCCACTTTTCTCCTATTCTCCATCCTATCTTGGTCATCCACCAAAATCTCCATCATGGTCAGTCATCAGCCTTTTATCAAACTACGAGGGCTCTGCGCTTCCACGTAGGCAAGGCTAATCTTTGATCGGCCCCCGAGCCCCTAGGTTGCTAGGATGTGTTAGTCTCCTATCTTGTGTCCTGTCTCTCCTGTCGCGTCGTCAAGCTATGCCCTTATCTAGCCAGTTCTTCACAAATGAGATCCATTTGTATCAACAAATCCAATCAATTTTGAACATCCTGCGTCATAATGATCTTTTAGTTTCATATCCATAATCTTTGGTCTCAACATGATGCATCCTTCC
>VDFB02027454.1:0-43749 GCA_007258455.2 Sequoia sempervirens | reverse complement strand
AATGGATCCCAGATGATGCCTTTTTTGGATAGGTATTCTTGATACAATCAGGTCATGCTGCAATATGAAGACAAACATAAAACTACTTTCACCACAAAGTGGGGAAATTTTTCTTATAGAAGGATGCCATTCAGGTTGATCAACATTGGAGCGATTTTTCAGAGGGCCATGGAAATTTCCTTTAAAGGCATTATTCGTAAATGCATCATCATCTACATGGATGACTTAACTATCTTTTCGAAGGAACATGGTGACCATATTGTAGACTTATGCAAAGTATTTGAAAGGTGTAGGGAATTTTGTATTTCACTTAACCCCAAGAAATGTATCTTTGGAGTAACAGAGGGAATGTTGCTCAATCATGCCATCTCATAGAGGGGTATATCCATTGATTCAAAATGAATTGAATGCATGATATTGAAAATTCAAACTCCCACTAGAAAGAAAGAAATGATATCTTTCTTTGGAAAGATTAATTTTGTCAAAAAATTCATTACTAGCTTCATAGAAATAGTAAAGCCATTAAATTCCATGTTGAAGCAAGATGTGAAGGTTGAGTGGAGCATAGAAGAAAAAGAAGCATTTGCAGAAATTAAAAGGGCAATAGTTGATGCCCCAGTTTTGGTAAATCTTGATTACTCTAGACCCTTTTATATATAATCCTTCGCTTCATATCACTCTTGTGCCGATATGTTGGCCTAGAAATCTGACCATGGAAATGAGCATCCCATAGCCTTCATGAGTGCTCCTTTAAAAGATGCATAGCTAAGATACCCCAATGTGGAAAAGAAGGCCTATGCTTTGGTTAGAGTTGTGAAGCAATTTAGACACTATTTATTGAGAAATAAGGTCTTCGCAATAGTACCTAACCCTGTAGTAAAGCTTTTGTTAATAGATAACATATTGGGAGAACACAAAGCTAAGTGGGTGACGATGTTATAGGAGTATGACATTAAAATTCAACCTATGAAATTGGTAAGGGGACAGGGATTAACTAAGACCATGGTGAAAATAGGTCCTAATCTCACAGTACATCATTATCACCTTCAACATGTTTCACCAGGTGATTTGTATGATGAGATTATCTAGTATCATTTGAATCAAAAATGTCTAGATCACCTCAACACAGTGGAACAAAGAGTTTTGTGTCTAAAAATTGATAGTTTCATGATGAAAGGGGCTATCTTATACAAGAAAAATCATGAGGGTGTTTACCTTTGCTTCCTTGGGAAGGAAGAGGTTGCAAGAGTAATGGTTGAATTCCATGACAGGTACAATATGATCCATGTCTCTACACCATCTACTTCAAATAAGATCCTAAGAGAAGGATACTACTGGCCCACATTATTCAAAGACACACACAACCACGTAAGAACCTATCATGTGTGTCAAACCACATCAAGCAGAGAGAAGTATTCAACCCTTCCACTTCAGCCGATCATAGAGGTAAAACCATTTGCACAATGGGGTATGGAATTCATTGGTCCAATAAACCCACCATCCTCTATGAGCCACATGTATATTCTTACTATCACTAATTATTTTACTAGATGGATTGAAGCTATTGCTTATAAGCAGTGTACTTCTAAAGTGGTAATTGACTTCCTTGAATTAGGTATCGTTAATCATTTTGGTTATCCTATTGCTTTTGTTTGTGATAATGGTCTTGCATTTGCTTCCCTAAAATTTTTGGGGTGGGTATTCAATCATATAATAATCATAAAGTTTTATTCCAACTGCTATCCAAAAGGAAATATTTTAGCTGAATCCACTAATAAAAACCTTCTGATGGTCATCCACTAACTGTTAGAAAGGAACCTTAAAGATTGGTACACCCAACTCAGATTTTCTCTTTCGGCAGATCAAACAATAAAAAAGGCTTCCATAGGGACCTCCTCGTACCACATAGTATATGGTTTTGAACCTGTATTTCCTATCCAGTGTAGGATCCCCACTCTATAGTTCATTAACAATTATTATGATGAAGGGGATCGACATGAGGCTCATTTGGCTGAGCTTCTACACCTTGAAGAAAAGAGATATGAAGCATTGGAAAAAAATTCCAAGCATCAAAGTGTCATTAAAAGGTGGTTTGATTGAAGGGATCGTATTAAAGCCTTCAAAATCTTTGATTTGGTCCTATACTGGGATAAAGCACATGATAAAAATAGAGAACATAAATTTTTTGATAAAATATGGATTGGCCCTTTTTAGATCTCAGAAATCTTAGGAGACAATGCTTTTCACTTGAAAACTCTCACTTGAGAGGATGTCCTATTGCCTGTCAATGGGAAATATCTGAAGCATTACTTCCAATCTTAAGTTGTTTTGCAACTCTTTCCCCTATAAATAAATAGTGTAGGGTTTTGTTTCTTTTGGTTTTGCTTTGCATCCTTTCTGTTTTGGTTTTGGGTCTTGTTTTACCTCGGTATTAGTTTATCAGTTTTGGGTTTTGGGTCTCCCCGTCCTCTTCTGGGTGTGTTGCACCCGTGCTTCGATTCCTTGGCTACCTAGGATTGTTTAAGGTATTTATTTTGCAAAGTTTAACCATTTTTCCAATTTGATCTAGTAGAAATCTTCTATTCAGGGATCTAAGCACTAAAGTGAATCTTCCTTTGGATTAAGTAGTCACAGAAAATGACTGAATCTTACATATATAAACATATCTTAAAAGTATTAAGGTTGTTGCAAGTTCTTTGGAAGGCTTGTCCAAGTGAAATTTTTTATTTCTACTTCACTGCCACTATCATTCTCAGGCCTAAGTGTGAACTTCATTGTTCACAAGTTTAAAAGAAAAGAAAATAGTATCAAAAGAGAGGAAAGAAAAAAAGAAAATACTAAACATCAAAATAATTAAACTCAACTTATTAGGAGTATCCAAATATCTCTACTGAGGCTATGGAAACTTGGTTGGTAGTAGAGTTATATTTGGAGGAACTACAATGATGACCTCACCAGGGCTATGGACACCTAACTAGAAGTGAGGCTCCATCCAGGTTGCTTTTGAAGATAGAATTCATACATAGCTTTGCCTTGCTGACCTTGGTTCCTTATAACCACTAAGGGAATAAATGGATACATATGCACACACTGTGATTCTAGCATGGGAAGGGTCTACTTGTCTAATTGGCTTTGAAATTTTTTCTATTAAGTGACTTGATGTGGGTATCGAAACCAGAGTTCTGGGTTCTTGATTCATGTTTGCTACTAAAATGCTCTGAAGCATTTCTTTAGCAGAGTCACCATTTGTTGTGAATTTTTTCGCACACACACCCCATTGAGGTGGGGACCCTCTTTTCCTACTTTTCCTTTATCGTTTGTTCATCGTAGGGTCCTAATTTTTCCCCTTAAGGGATAGGTCATTTTGGTCATTTTGGTCTTAGGTCTTGCTTTGCTCTCGTGCTCAACATTTTGACCCATCTTGATGCTCTTAATAGGATTTGAACTTTTATTGGGCCCCCTTTGAGTAATCCATAGTTGAAATTTCACTTTTGGAAAAGAATTGGCTAAGTCCAGGAGAATGTTTGCTTAATTTGAGCTAGCTCAGATTAGCCGAACCTTAATCCAGTTGACTAATTTGAGGAACCTTAGTCTAGCTGAAATTCTAAGCCTAGACCCTTTTGTTGAATTTCGTACAGTCGGGCATTAAATGCGGGTTGTTTTGGAAAATAAAACATAATTTGGTCGATCATTTTGATTACTTTCTATTTGGTGATTGATGAAATTTTCTTCCTTTGTGCTTTAAGTTTGCAACTTTATCGATTCCATCTTTCCCATTTTAGATTGTTCACAACCATTTCATTCCTCCCATTCATGCATGCTTTCTTCATTGGTGCCCCTCTATTTCAGATTGATTTAGGTTGATTTCCACATGATTTCAATCGATCATTAGCTCTATTTAAGGCCTCGTTTGGCCTCTTTGTGTAGATTGACAAGTATTCCTTTGGGTCTTGCACTTTATGAAGGTAAGGGTTTTCATCTTGATTCAATCGGCCTCCTCTTTACTCATAGTTGTGTTGGTCTCTCTGTGATTTGCACCTCACTATCAAACCCTGCATTATAAATGGCGATGTTAAACTTTGGTCAGGTTTGGGGTTTGTTTCTCAACATTTCTTCATGCATTTCTTAGGCACATTTTAGAATTGGGGTTTTGATTGACTATGATGTTAGTGTTACTTAAGATATGGGTCCCTTGTCAACTCTAGGAGAGGACTCGAGGGTTTTTCAAATCTGTGGACTTTCTTCCATCACATTTTGAAACCCTAGGTGTATGGATTCATTAATGATAAGCTATATTTTGATGGTTTTTCTAACCCTGGCTATTTTTCCCTATCAAAAAAATCAATAAACTTAAAGAATGATATCAAATCTGATCATGGTTTAACATTTTGAGATGAACGAGTTTTATGCCTTAGAAAATTTTGACCAGGGAAAAATTTTGGTTAATCCAAGGGAGCTTGGATTAGCTGAACCTTAATGTAATTAGCTAATCCAAGGTCCCTTGGATTATCCAAAATTCACCTTTCCATGATCAAAACTTTAGACTCACTTCTCTAGCCATAATCCCACTTTGAACAATGAATTTTTGAGGTGATCTTGACTTTAAGAATCATCATGTCAATATTATTTCACATCTCAAACTACATTCAACAAAGATTCCAAGTTGCAATCCACTAAGTTGGTCAATTTCGGCTAATTCGAGCTAGCTCAGACTGGTCGAACCTTAGTCTAGCTAGAAAATCTGAGCTAGCTTGGATTACCTCACCTCAATCTTGTCTTTTCTAGGGTTTATTACTTGGGTTTGAATGAGCTTCTTTGGTGATTTAATGTTAAAATTGGTGTGAATTGATCTTTGGAATGAATTCATTAGCTGCATATTATTGGTCATTAGCATTTAAATGTGGAATGCATCAATTGCATTAGAACTTGCAATCATTGATTATTTAAATATTGGTATTTCATGTCAATCTTCACATGAACTCACAATGACATCCTCAATACACAATTGGCAATATCACAATTGTTTTCATTTATAAAATAACATAGGCAGAAAGCTAGTATTGATGGAATATGTTATTAGTTACATTTGATAATTGGTGTTTTCCTCTAACAGATGCAAGGTGAGGTGAGTCTTGATAAGAAGACAAAGGTTTCTCTCATGCAAGAAGAGGTTAGGAAGAGGGAGGAAAGAATGAAGTATGATTTTAAGGGCATCTTGCCAGAGACTAGAATTGCATTAGCTTGGTCATGTATCAGTGACACAAACATGGGGCATGTTGACTATGAAAATTTTCACAAAAGGATATATGGTGAATAACCTACTTAGTTGGCTCAAGTTTTCACCCATATTTCCCTGGGACAAGCTGCTAGTTTCCCTCCAACTCAATTGTGCCTAAATTTGATCTTGGAATGCGCAAATCATTATGATTCTAGCAAGAGAATCATCATTGGCCCACAAGGAAGGATCATGGAAAATATCATAGAAGAATCCATTGCAGAGGTATTCAATATTGCTTCACACCACCACTTGGTTGAGGAGATAAACATTGGTGAAGCAACTAAGTTTATGATGAAAACCAAAATAGAGCATTGGAGATCATGAACAACTCTTGGAGACTCAAGCCAAAGCCTCATTATTCTAAGCTACCTGAGCAACTGAACATGATTTACTTTAAAATGGAGTACCATGATATCATAACCCTTCTAGGCAGGGTAATGGGAACTAAACAAGATCACATCTTCTAGTCCTGGATGTTCTTCCCCATCACATGAATTGTGGCCAATAAGCATTATCACTCGATAAGGATCATAAGCAACAATTTGGATCCTTAGTTGAGAAGTGTGTAGGAAACTAGAAAATTCACCATGACATTATATTTTGTATACATGTTGGTAAATAAGAACAAGTACAAGGGTTTAAGCTACAAGGGAGTGTTGGGAAAAGAGAAAATATAGGATGTATATCCTCAGTTACAACATAAGACTTCCAATTTCGGGAGGGCAAATGATGCCTTCTTCATGTTCATTCCAAGGTTGTTGCAGAATGAAATTCATGTTAGGATAACCACAGATGCTATGGATTTGATCAAGTAGCATGTAAAATGGTTCATATAGTTTCCCAAGTTCTCATACATACAAGTGCATGGATCCCCTACTGTCCCACTCAGATTGCCCAGTGGTGCAGGAGCACCTATTTGATTTCTTGCCTTCATGAGGCCATTTGAAATAGTTTCTCTATTTTTTGTATTAAGTCTTCTAATAAGGTTTATAAAACCATTGTAGAGGTTTTTGAGCCTTAGGAAGTCACATTTTAAGTCATTTGTGAAATAATTTTTATGGTTGTTCCATATTGTAAAAATTGTAAAAGTTGCTCAAGAAAGTTGTCAAGCAACTTGTCAAAAAGTGTCATTAAGGTGTTTTTTCAAAAAAATAATCAAAAGGTAGTTGAAAATTGTTTTTTTTTAGTTGGAAATGTATAAATACACCCTTAAAAAATTGAATTGGGGGTTGGAGACATTTTTTTTAAAAGTTTATTGAATAAAACCTTAAAATTTCATAGCATTTTCTGATTTTTGCAAGAGCCTCCAAAATGAAGCCAGCTTTTACAAATTTATTATGAATTAAACAATATATCATATATGGATGGAAATACCTCTATATATAGTTTCCAATTATTTTTGTCTCATTGAATTTTATTGAGTTTTGTGGAAGATATGAATATTTTGGTGAGACTTCTTATTCTAACAATATTGTGTAGAATTTACAGTTTGGAAAATGTGATGGTACAGATTTTAAAGTCTATATATATTCAATCTAAAACAATTTTATTTTTTTTACATGTGAATCTAATTTAATTTTCTTCAAGTCTCATAAAATTTCATTAAGATTTGAATAAGTTATGACCATTTTTGTGAGGGCAGGTCTGAACCCTACCTAGGGTTTGTAGTTTTGGGAAAAATATAATAACTTTCATTTCCACTGCTGGATCTTCATAAGAATTTGAGGAAGAGTATATATCTATGTTTTCTTCAATATATTTATTGGCTTTCCATTTTATTATTTTTTTATAATTTATTAATGACTGTTCATTCCACTAAATTGTGGGCTGTCATAGTTATGTTTCTAATGTGATATACAATGCCTAGTAGCATGTGTTATACATAGATTGTTTTGGATTATTATTGAAGTTTTGTGATATGTGTTTTTGAATCCTCCTTGCTCTACATCAAATTAGTATTAGAGCCTGGAAAATATATGGGTCTAAGGAATTTGTTGGTTTCAGGTTTCATGGCTGTGGTTGTGTCATATGTATTGAAGAAGGAACCACTGTCTAGGGTGTGGCAAAAGGAAGTGGAAGAAAGGAGATCTTTCAGAAGATAATTTTGAAAATATTGGAAACATATTTGCAAAATGAGATTCTACGTAATGGAAGAAAAAAACAGAGGAAAAAGATGAGAAAGATGAGAAAGAAGGTAAGACAAAGGAGCTTGAAGAAAGCCATGGGTGTTGATGACAAGAGTTAAGATTAGGCCAAGAAATGATGGAATCTTTAAGAAATCACTAAGAAGTTGGCATATACAAATGTCAAAGAGGTTAAGATGGCCTCTAAAGAAGATTATGAAGAAGAAAAGAAAACAAAAGAGGGAAGCAAATTTAGTTAAATATGAAGAAGAAGACTTATGGGCACAATATGCAGCCATTGAAGAAGAATGGGATGGTAAAGTTGGTGATGGACAAGTCAAACAAGAGGAAGAAGAACTCATCAAGGTAGAAGAAAACAAGGATATTGAGGTTGCAAGTGAATTGGTGTCAAGATTGGATAAGTTCGTTATGGGTGAAGAGGAATTTGAAGTACAAGAAGACAAGGAGGAGACCTCAAGGTATCTATAATTTGTTTCTAGTTTTTCTTTGGACTATGTATGTGCAGGTTATGAAGGAAAAAGTGAAGGATATGATGATCTGATAGACTTTTGGGACCTCCAAGTTGCAAGAATGATTGATAGAAGAAGGCATAAGAAGAAGAAAAGGAAGAAAGGACCAATGATGATTGAAAATACAAAGGAAAAAGTGCAAAGTAATTGGAAGACCAAGAAGAATACAATTCAAAGGGGCTTGAATTCTTTTTCCCCTGAGAATTTGGTGCAGGAACACCTATTTGATTTCTTTCCTCCATGAGGCCATTTGTAAATAGTTTCTCTATTTTTTGTATTGAGTCTTATAATAAATTTTATCAAACCATTCTAGAGGTGTTTGAGTCTTAGGAAGTCACATTTTAATTCATTTATCAAATAATGTTTAAAGTTGTTCCATATTGTAAAAATTGTAAAAGTTGCTCAAGAAAGTTGTCAAGCAACTTCTCAAAAAGTGTCAACATGTTTTATCAAAAAATCAAACTATTGAAAATGAGTTTTACGGTGTATAAATATATCTCTATTAGATTGGGTTGAGACATTTTATTTTCGAGTAGATATCGAAACTCAATTTTTAGGTATTTCTTTGATTTTCACATTCTTCTAGGCTGAAGTTGCATTGTACTGGCATGGATGATATTATTAATGGAGATATGGATGGAATATCATTTTAATGCTTCATTGAATTTTTATTGAGTTTTGTGGAAGATGTGACGATTTTTAGAGACTTATGTCTAACACAGGCGAATAGTTTGAAAAATGTGATGGTGAATGGATTGTAGTATATATTTTGATCTGACATCACTTTGAGCTTTTGTTATTAATTAATTTATTAAATTCATCAATTATTTGAATAGTTATGATCATTTTTAGTTCAACTCACTTAGTTTGTTTGAAGATAATAACTTTCATTTCCACCATTGATATTCATAAAATTGAGAAAGTCTATAAATATGTTATCACTAGAGTCATTACTCATTTTTTTCTTCTTTTTTAGAGGTTATTGTATTAGGTTGTGTTATAATTAATGTGATATAATGCCCAATAGAATGTGTTATACAATGATTGTTTTGGATTATTATTGAAGGTTTGTGAGATGTGTTTTTGAATCCTCCTAGCTCTGCATCACCCAGATACCCAACCAACAAGCTTTTGATGCTAGAGATGTGATGCAGAGCTAGGAGGATTCAAAACACATCTCACAAACCTTCAAAAATAATCCAAAATAATCTTTGTATAACACATGCTATTTGGAATTGTATATCACATTGGAAACATAACTATGGCAGCCCACAATTTATTGCCATGAACAGTCATTAATAAATTCTACAAAAAAGATAATGAATCCAATCACTCTAGTGAGATTGAATAAAACATAGTTATACACTTCTCTTCCAATTCTTATGAAGATCCAACGATTGAAATGAAAGTTATTATATTTTTACCAAAACTGCAAACGCTAGGTAGGGTTCAGACCTGCCCTCACAAAAATGTTAATAACTTATTCAAATCTTAATGAAATTTGATGAGACTTGAAGAAAATGAAATTAGATTCACATGGAAACAAAATAAAATTTGTTTTAGATCCAAAATATAGACTTTATATTTTGTACCATCACATTTTTCTGACTGTAAATTCTGCACAATATTGTTAGAATAGGCAGTATCACCAAAATAGTCATATCTTCCACAAAAATTGATAAAATTCAATGAGACAAAAATAATTGGAAACTAGAAACAGATATATTTCCATCCATATATGATACTCTATCATTTGAGTTGATACCAGGCCGTACAAATTACAACTTCAATATGGAAAGAATGTGAAAATCAGAAAATGCACAACATTTGAGATTTCCATTCATCAATCTTCAAAAATGATGTCTCCAACCCCCAATTCGAGTTTTGGAGGGTTTATTTATACATTTTCAACTAAAACTAACCATTTTAAACCACCTTTTGATTAGTTTGTTCACAAAGAACTTTAATGACACTTCATCTACCTAGTTTTAAACTTTTGACAATTTGTACAATATATGAGAAATGAACAACCTAGGACCTATAACACCACAAAGGTGGCCTCTTGGGAATTATTACAATATCAAAACATAAAAATGGAACAAATGACTCAATATGGCCTCATGGAGGCATGTGATCAGATAGGTGCTCCTGCACCAAGATGATAAGGTAGATGGTGCCCTACGAGGAAATTTTGTGGTTTGAGATTAAAAAAATGTTTAGGGTTTGTATTCCCATTGAAAATTGGGACTCTGGAATCATGTCCTTCCATTCAAAGTGCCCAAAATTTAGAACAAGAAATGGTACAGTTTGAGCTCTACTTCCATACAAACAAGAATCATTTTGACCCATATGGTAAGGCCATGAAGCTCACTAACAGGACATTTCAACACATGGACCATATTGAGGACTACTGGTATAACTATAGGGATGACTTTGATATTCTAAGAAGAAGGTTCTCTTGGATTCTCTAGAGATGATAAGGATGTATAGGGTAGTGAGAGTTCTCGATTAGGTGCAAGACGATGATGCGAACCTAATTCAACAATGTGATTATGAACCTTATAGAAACAAGTCATTGCCACAAATAAATTGGGCTGAGGAGGAGGAAACAAATCTAGACTAAATAACTAAGGAATATTCAAGACAGTGGGTAAAAGCAAAGGTGGAAAGGAATATTCAAGATAGTGGGTAAAAGCAAAGGTACAAGAATTGGAAGCAAATGGTGTCAAGTTCACTTATGACATGATGGGAGACATGGAGTCTCATTCTGAAGGAGGAAAAAATGGTGGAAAGGATGATGCTTCTGAGTCCCAAGGCGGTGAAGAGTAGGGAGAAGGAAAGCCAGGGATTATAAAGAGGAGAACTAGAAGCCAAACACTAGAAAAGGAAAGTGAGAAGCCATCTCCCATGGCCAAGAAAGCTCCTGAAGATGACACTACAAATATGGAGGATGAAGCACCTCAAGTTGTGAGGAAAAGATGGCTTGTGAAAGAAAGGGAAAAGGTGGAAAAGGCCAAGAAATCGTGTATAGATACTGATTCCCCTTCTACAACAAGGGCCATGTAGATAGACTCTTCCAAGGAAAAGCCCCAAGTATACATAAGAAAGAGCCCTCCTAAGCAAAAGTTGTCTCCCACAAAGGAAGTGGAGGAGGGAGTGAAAAGTGAAGAAGTAGTTGCTATTGATGATTAGGAGGAAGAAGTGAATGTCAAAAATAACTCTCCTCCTTAGAATGTTCAAACATCTAAGGATACAATTTTTGAGGAAGACAAAATATCCAACAATGCCAAGTAGCATGAGTCAAAAGATGATGAGGTCTCCACCCCTATTGATGAGGAATGGAAACCAGTGATGAAAGAGTTGGAACCATCAAAATTTGATGTGCATAGTGGGAATGTGGAGCCTAGGGTACTTTGGGAGGAGCAGTCTAGACCCACTACAAAGAATACAGGTAATGAGAAGGATGATCAAACTTCAATTGAAAAAGATGCAGAAGAAATTGTGGATAGTCCACAAAAAGATAAAGGTGAACAAGAAGTTTCCTTGGTGGAGAGGAATGTTGAACAATCCAACATCCTTGAGTGTCTGGAGAAACAAACAAGTAAGAAGTCGATAATCATGCAGGAAGAAACTCCGACCTGGGACACATTTTTTGAACAGCGGGGATAGCCCAAACAGATAAAAAGGGGATGAATAGTGTCAAAGATTGCACATGATTAGTTTAACAATAGAATTGTACATGTGGCAGTTCCTCCAAGTCACAAGTTCAAGAATGAAGTCTGGCCATCGGATTACCAAATACAAACCATTAACCTAAGGCCAACTACTATAGAGCAGGAAAGGGAAGAATTCTAGAACTCTTTGCAACAATTATTAGAAGATTGGATAGTGAAATTGTAGAGAAGGAGAAGTTTAAGAAGTAGTTGAATGACATATGCAGAGATGTCCAACATTTAATGAAACCAATAAATGCTCTAGCCAGTGAAAGTGTAACTCCTAGAGGATTGTTGCTCACAGAGGAAGTTTTTGAAATTGAGAGGTTGAAGAGTTTTGTTCATCATACCCAAGAGTGGCTCCAAAACATCAAGAGAGGGGATGGAGCAATTGAACAAATTCGCCAAGTTCATACAGATGCTTTTGATTTCCTCCTGCATATTTTACAGTTTACTGCAGACTACAAGAAGTTTGATGAGTCAATTGTGGATGAATTGAAGAAGGTTCTACAAATACCAACAAATAACTTGGCACAGATAGATTTCTCCCCTTGAGATGTGTTTGAAAAAGTGAAATGATGGCTAGAAGCCTAGAATTATAGAAATGAACTCCTGTCAAAGGTCCTAAAGAAGATTGCTAAAATACAAGGAAAGATAAAAGAAATACATGATGGCTACATTTCTTTCCTAGAGATAGTGATAGGAAGGAAGAAGTTTGGATATAAAAATATGAATGTGACAACATTGCAGGCGTGGTGGCATTAGGTCTACACCCCTTTTGATAGTGCTCCAATTGTGAAAGAACATCTAGAAGACACCACAATATATATATATATATATATATATATATATATATATATATATATATAGTTTAGATAAGTACCACGAGTAGAAAATTGAGTGGAATAGGGTAATCCCATAGTACTTGGATGACTTTAGAGGATATAAGGTCGAATTCAAATTCATTCTAGTTCCAAACATAATAGAAGAAAAAGATATTCTAGAAATTGTTAAAGATTTAATTAAAAGGTTGGATATTGACAAAGCAGAGGAAGCTGGACAATTTATTGCCACATAGGATTCATGTCAAGCAGGCTGGAAGTGGCGTTTTTCAGTTACAAGCCCAAAATATAGCATTTTTAGGGGTTTTAAGGTTTTTGTGGGCCCCACTGGCAAGTTTTGGAAACCTTTTTTGGTCCTTTTTCTAGATTTATACTTGGTCAACCTTGCATGGCTGACCTTGACCTACCAAATTCGAATGAATGGCTGCCCCATTATTGTGAGCCCTATTTGAAGACGCCCAAGAGGATTCTTGCCTATAAATTGAAGCTCTTGCTTCATTCTTGAGGGTTAGACATTGTTAGAAAAGTTGGGCATCATTGTAATAGTAGTAGTTGAGCTAGAAGTTAGAATTTCTTTGAGGGAAAGTATTGAAACATTTTGAAAACTAAATTGTTGCAAATCTGGGTGATGCAATATAAGTAAAGGAATTGTCTTTTGGTGAACTTTCTTTTGTTGTCTCATCTTGCATGGTTCTGGTTATTCCATATCTTTCAAATTGCTATAGAGTTATCATTTTCATGTTAGATTTTAGAGTTAAAATTGGATGCAATAGTGTTTTGGGTTTCATATTTGAAGTGTTTGAGTGATCTATGGGTCTATACTTTTAGCAGCTTGTTGATTGTAAGTTGTTGTGCAAAGTTAGCCTAGGCCTTGATTTTATGTGTTAAGTTTTGTTGTGGGTGTTTGCTCATTTCAATCATTTGATAAGTTTTATTTGTATGAATACTTATGATTTGAAAATCCTTTCATTCCTTAGAAGGTTGCACTACTTCTGTGATACTATAGGTTTAAGTTGGGTTCAGTAGAATTTAGTTTTAAAGGATTGGTCCACTTCAAGTATTGAGTGATCTGCATTATTAATCTTAGGATTAGTTTACTTTCCAATAAATATCTTCAAACTCTTTACTTTTTTTCCATTTCTTTCAAAATTTGAGTTAGTTTTAAGATCAAAGGCATCAAAATATTGTAAAATCTAATGAGTTTGGAAGTTCCAGTCATTACCACATAAGTCCTCTTGTGATTACCAGCATTTTCAAATTGTATCTGAGTTGTTTGTGTATTGTCAAGACCTAACATTAGATACCTTGGAGTTATGTCTTGAGGCTTGCTTATAGAGGTTTACCTTTCAAGAGAGATAGGATATCATATTCTGTCTGAGTTGTTGTCATGGATAAAACACCATCAACAAGTTTTTTTCCAAGCTTTTGCTTGGTGATGAACCCCTCAAAGCTTAAAGAACCCCCTCCTAGGTCTTCCTTGATTGAGAATTGAATCACCTTTGTGTTGATAGCCAATCCAATTTGGGTTCCTAGGATATATTTGAGTGACAATTGGAGAATTGTGGTGTTATATGACCTAGGTTATAAAGTATCCCCATTTCCCATATAGTTCAATGTTTATTGTGAAGTGTTTGGATCAATGTTAGCTCACCACAAAACTACATTTTTAATATTTAAATTAGCTCATGTTCTCTTGTGAATTCCTAAAAATTTGAAACAAATTCAACATCTAAGAAATACTTGGTACTTAGGCATTCCTTTTGGGTTGGGTATTTCTTTTTCTGATATATGGAAGTGGTATTTAAATAAATTGAAAAACAACATTTGAAATTGGGGAAACACATATTTTCCTTTAGCTAATAAAATTCTAGTTCTCAAGCACAATTTTTTGCATCTCATGTGTATGAATCCCCTTGCATGATAACTTTGAAGAAGGGCTATGAATACCTTAACAAAATCCTTCACAATTTTGTGTGGGCCAATTAGAGTGGTTATATGGGATTTAAATCCACTTCCTAGTTGCATTGTATCCATCACAAAGCCAAAGGTGGTTTGGGATTATTGGACCTCAAAAATCAAGGTTCTTTTATGGAAAAAATGGATAGTTAATGATTTTACTGGACAAGAGCAATAGAAAATTTTGGTTTTTAATTATATTTTTGGTGCAATTGTTAAAGGGAAAACACAATTAGTTAGCTGAGAATTTTTTTTTATGGATCCTTTATTCCATCTTAAAGATTCATTTTTGTTATTGTCAATATGAAAGGCTTGGCAATAAGTTTGCAAATATTTAAATTGGACAAAATAATCCCTACAAAATGGGTTCAAATTTTAATCCTTACCTATTTGGTGGGACAAAAAGGTGTTATATCAATGTTTTCTCCTTGTTTCCTTTCCAAGTAAACAATGCTATTTTTCTAATAAAGGGGTTCAATAGTTTGGGATTTTTTGGATTTTAATTTCCTATACTGGGCTAATTAACAAGATCTCAAGAACAATAGTGGTCTAACTAGAAAATATAAAGGGTTCATTATTTTTTAAAATCATTAGTTCCTATATATATCTAATTATGAAGTTGTGTATACCCTTGCAATGTAACCTTTTCAAGAATTTGTGATGGTTTTCCAAATAAAAATTTATTTTTTTCATTTTGAAATTTTGGGAAAGGGTTTCCTTAAATGAATAAGTGTGTATTTCCTCTATTTATTCATCTCCCTTACATTTCATTAGGAAAGAGATCAAAAGAGGTATGGATTGAATTTAAACCCAAAAGGTGACTCAATAAGAATTGGATCTTAATCCTTAATATAATAGGAAAAATCCAAAACCAAAATAAAATGATATGCAATTCTTAAACTAAATGAATAATAACACCTAGAACATGAAATACAAATTCTTGAAAGTATAGAAATGGAAAACATAGTTTGTAGGAAGATCTCAAAAGGGTAAGGACACATGTACCAGTCACCAATAGTAGGATTTGATCTTTGATAAAGGAAAATTTCACCCAAGGGTGAATGGGTCATGGTAGTCATTTCTAAAACTACAAAATTTTAAGTTGAAGCCCTATATCTACACTCTGCTAGTGTACTTACAAATATTTTTTTTGGATCTTGACATGTAATAAATATTTCTATAGGTTTCTAGTAGAATGAGGCTTATCGATGGTAACACTATGAAACAATTCATTATGTTAAAGGAAATGACCAAATCCCACACCTAGAATCAACCATGTCCTTCAATTGGAATGAACATTAAATCAAATGAAAAAAAGCTTCATCAAAATACTCAAATGGACTTGAAGATATGAAATTACAAACAATTTTGCTCCAAGACTTCAAATTTTTTTGCTTGAATGTTATTTCCTTGCTTTCTTTCTTTCTCTTCAAAAATTCTAGTTTGAAATGGTGAAAAGAATAGGTTTTATAAACTTCTCTAATTTCCCAAATCAAAACCTGATAATTGAAAAAATTGCATATTGAATTTGAATCATTAAAAGACCACCATCAACATATTAAAACATGGGTCTTGGAACTTAAAGGGGACCCATTCACCCCTGGTGAATTGGTATTGGCCTAAAATTCTAGGACACACATGATCTAAGGAAAATTTATGCTTGAATTCATTTATTCAATACATGTTTTAGTGTCAAAAAATTATGGAAATAGGCCTTGGTATGGATAATAAAGATAATTAGGGCCTATTTATGAAGGGTGAAAATGCATAAATGTAAGGTCACTAAAATAGGTTAGAACTAAGCATAAAATTATGCTATCACCTACAAGGGAGTACAATTTCCTATTATACATTTAGCCCCCACTTTAGTGGCCTTATGATGTTATGTGTATATGAAAGCTAAAGTATTTAAAAATCAAATCATGTTGCATAAAAGAGGATACTCGTATGGATATTTTAATTCATTTTTGAATAAGGAGAATGAAGCTCCCATAGTAGTTATTTGCAAAACTAGAATGTTAGGAACCACATCCTATGAAAATGATTCATTAGCTATTCAAAATAATATTAAAACATGTCAAAATTCTATATAGAACAAAATTTTATGGTAGATGTATTCCCCCCTATTTCACTTTCTTTATGGAGGTGAAATTAGGGTAGCAATCTAACCCCATCAAATTTCAAGGGTTTTATCAATGGAAATGCTTATGATAGGGTTATGAGAGAACAAAAGAATCTATCAATAAATATTGGATGAAATTAGGAATGAAACTATGAATCTAATGCAACAAATGGCATTAAAAACAAAGTTCTCTATCCCCCATTATAGTGATTTGAGTGAAATTTAATATTAAGAAACATTACTATATGTTAATGTAAAATCACATTTTGGGTATCATTTTGACATTTACCATTTGAAGATTACCTTCTTGTTGAAGAGTGAAGATGTCAAGCTGACAACCCTATGATCCCTTCGATTAGAGGCTCTATGATCCATGATTGTAAACGGTGACATCCTACTTGAGGTGAGTTTGTTGTACCTTATCCCTATGATTTTCCTTTACATTTTGCACTATTTATGCCATTTTTCAAACATATTGAGGATCCCATCCCAAAATAGTGACCCTATCTTGAAATGATGACCTTGTCCTAGACCCCTCATCTAGAAATGGAAACCCTGTCTTGTTTTGGGTAGAATGTGAAAGAGTAGTTTTTCTTTGCTATTAACTATTTGGTTGAATATTTTTTCAATGTTACTACTTATTTCCTTTTATTCTTTCCTTAGTGTTAAAATTATTAGGACACTTATTCTCTTTCCTCTATGACCAGGTTACTCGAATGAATGAGGAGGAGGAGGAGGAGACACTTCATGTTACTGGTCTATTTTGGATATACCTCACACCACCCATGAGGTATCATGATGCAATTTTGATGGTGCTTGTAGAGAGATGGGACAAAGATACTTGCACATTTTGTCTCCCAATGGGGTAGATGATAGTGACTTTGTAGCATGTACATTAGAGTTTTAGGATACCCATTTGGGGTGCAATTGTCCACCTAGAGGAGGATCACACACATCAATAGATGAGGCATGGAATTTAGTCCTATATCATTTTCTCTATTTTACTTGAAGATATTTTGGTTTCCATCGAGCTCCAATGGTTTCCATATGCTTTCTCACTATTACTCTGGTAGATTATGTGTGTTATTGATGCACATAGCACTTGTACCTAATGGATGAGATGTACACCTCAAGAAGGCCTCGTTCACACCATTTGTGATATGGAGTAGCATTTGATCATATATGCATGTGTTTGTAGTGTGCTCACTCATCTTTATTATAATCTTTGTTTCTTTGTTTATTGAGAGTTTCAAAGTATAGTGCATTGCACACTGCTTCAGGTGTGGGCCTTTGAGAATATCACATGAACTACACTAATGAAATTTCCTACCATAGCGACCCTTTGTTATTCAAGATCTTATAGCTATACATTGAGATGAGTTGAGAACTGTGAAGATCTCTTATACTAGAGAGTCTAGTTTGATCACTTAGAGGAGGATTATATAGCATAAAAACATAAAAGACTATACCATAGTGGCCTGATCATATAAAAAAGTTTACTAGGATACAACATGATAGATTATTGGTTGGATGGCATGACTATATTGCTATGTAATTTTACTATGGTCATGTCATGCATCAATTTGGGTAGGTTTAGCAAGCACCTAGGCCATGACCTACATAGTTGAGAGCTTCATAGAGTGTTGTTAGGCTAGGAGACATCCATCATCCTACCATCAATAGCATTAATTTTAGTGACTCAAGTGATGAGGATGAAGATGTAGATACAACATCTAACTTGAATGATGTGGGAACCACTATAGGTTATGAGATATGGTGGATGAGAGAATGACCTCCACACATCTTCATTGATGATAATCATATGGCTGATGTTGGACCTCTTCCAAGTCATAGATATGAGAGAGAGGATGTGGTCATGGATGGTGATACTACAAATTATGATGACATGATAAAGGATATAGAGGAGGATTAGAAGGAAATGAGAGAGGGGCCACATGAGGCCATAGATTCTCCCAAGGAGATATTGACATCTTATCCATGTGTTATGTTGGTTTTTATTAATGAACCAAGCTTGATCTCAACAATCATCTATGAACTTTCCAAATTCAATCATTAATAATTGTGAGGATTGGTCAACAGACATGTGAAATCTTGCTAGGCTTTCCCTTTGCACTTTAGGCTCTATAGGACCTGGTAGGGTGATCCCTACCATGTACTTAATGATACTCTTGTGCCAATTACCAAAGACATTGTAAATAGCATATAAATTCTCAAATAAGTACAAATTAGATGAAATACTTCAAGAATCTAGCTAATTCTCTAACAAATAATCACCTAAAGTATAGAATGGATAACCTCATTTGAAAATTTAAATAATTTAAGGTAGATGAATGATATTCTTTATTAATTTGTTCTTTGAATGATATGGCTAATTCAATAACATCAAAGTTAACCAAGGCAATAGAATAGTACCTTATCCATGGGAAACAAATTTAAATTTAAAATAGACTGTGATACAATAGTAACTATATATAACATTCAAGACTAATATCATATTATATTACAATGAAACAACTCAAGTATCCCAAATAAAACACTACTTATCAAATCCTTGTACCTAATCACTCAAACCCATGATTTCATCAAAGTGTTTTAATTAATTACTTGAATTAAAGCAACCAAAAAATCATACATTCAACCAAAAAAATTGAAGACTAATAAAAGGATCCTTGATCATTTCATTAATAATTTGTATGACAAAATACAAAAGGGGAGAATATTTTTTAGAAATTGCACTTTCTCATTTAAATGCTAGCACATTTTTAAGACCATTATGCCTATTATAAACTCAAATCCATACTTAAGAATCAACTTTAATTCTATTACATTATCCTTCAATTACAAAATTATTACATGAGATCAAAATTCTATCAACCAAAAACCAACACAATTTCCCTTGAATTCCCTTTTATAAGGATAAGGGAGAAAACAATCTTTGGGCCAAATTGTACATTTTTTCACATTTTCATTTCACATACATTTCAATTTCATTTCAGAACTTAAGAAAAAAGATAGTTATATTTGCATTTCTAAAGAGGAAGAAATCATATGAGACAAAACATCCTTTACATACTACTGAAGAAGATAGTACTCACTATCCAAAAGGCACCTTTAGTTGTTGCGATAGTTTATCCATATGCTTCCAAAATTTATTCCACGTACACCAAGCTTGAAGCAAGAAAAATATAAAATGGAGAAAGAGGAAAAGGAAAAATTACCTCCACATCTACATCCATGTCATCAATTTTTAAATTGGAGAGAATAGAATATGTCAAAATTACTTCATAAAAGGCCAAAATTGTACTAGTTCTAGGCCATGTATTGTATTCTCCCTACTATTACTCTTGATTATTGCAGACTTAGGACCAAAATTTCAATTAACACCCCCACAACAATAGCCTAATCCTCCAAGACATCAAGATAATTATCCTTCCATGACTAAAAATCCTACTCAAAAGGCCAATTAAAACCAATAACACTATCAACCTTTGTTTTGTATGGAGCATACTTGGTCACAACTTGACTTTCTTCCTTGTCAAATTCCTAAAGGGAAATCCTTGCTTGGGTCAGAATATCCATATTGCTCCTCAACATTCACATGTCAACCCCTTCACAAATTAGGGCTACTTGGTTTGCAATTAAATCATTTGATCACCCCTTCCAATCCTGGAAGGATTGAATCTCACCATTTTCCTTTAAAATGTCAAGGAGGAGACAAAAATTTAACTCGTGAAAGCTTTTGACAAATTTTTTCCTCCAAAGGCTCAATATTTCCTTGAAATTCCCGAATTCCAATCGTAATTTTAAGGGTAGGTTTGATGTTTTCTATATTTTTTATAACATGTTTAGATCCCACAATAGTTAGCCTTAAATCTTGAAGTATAGGAATTCTTTTCTCCATAAGTGGGATAGCCACTTCCTTGTCCCTATCAAAATTTCTCACAACATCAAACATAGAGGAATAATTAGCATGGATGCTAATCAACCTCTTATTTATTCCCTTGTTTAGATGCTCCAAAATTGATGTCATAATCTTTAGATTGCTAACAAGGATCAATTTGTCCTACTGATTGCATCTTTCATCATATGTATTTAGCTTATCAAGAAAATCTTCCTTGCTAACTTCCATTGTTTGATGTTCCTCTATTGTACTTGGTTCTTCAATTGATATAGAGACATTTCCCATATTATAAGGCACAATTTTCCCTGAAGTATCTATGGGAGGAGTAGGGACCAAAGATGTTTTTGCTTGTGGTGAAGAGGGAGAAGTAGAATCTATTTACATTGGCACATTTGTTTGCATATTTTGCATTTTCTCCTTTCATAGTGCCATTTATGTTTGTAACTCCATAATATTTTGTTGAACCTTTATATATTCAATTAGTAGGTCATTATACATCTTTCTAAAATTCTCTTTCTCTATTGTGATGGATTATACCATTTCCTTTGTGTATTTGGCAACATTTACTTACATGGTGGAAACTTCAATTGTAGAGGTATCAGATACCCTCTTTATGATCAACCCTCCTCGATAATTTGTAGATGGCTCTACAATGTCTATCTTTTTTGTGTTTGGGGCTAGGCCACAAACAACCAAAGTGTCCCATTTATTTCTAAAGGTAGACCCTTGTAGTGAAATTGTTGCTTCTTTTTCAAAGTTGTATGAAGCTTTCATACCTCAATACTATGTAAAAATCTATGGAAGAGGATAGGTCCCACTCTCGAAGCAAGAGGAGACCACTTTTTCTTACTAAAACTCTACCCTCTTTTGCTATTAAGCCTTCAAAAATTTCTTTCATTTCTTTCATAAGTTGAGCCCGTATAACATTATTAGGAAGTTTTGGGTTTAGGCTCCTCTTCTTGGAAATATTGTTAACATAGTCATCGTTCTTCACTCTCCAAGTGAATTTAATGAAAGCGAAGGACTTGACAAATAATTATCATCCATGAACTTCTTGAAAAACTATTCCCTTATATCATCTATATTATTGGTGCCAATGACGTCCACCTTGCTTAGTCTAAGGCCCATTTGTTGCGATACCATATCCCTAGGGGGAGAAGGAATAAGTTCTTGTATCTCTTCCTCAGTAATAATTATTTCATCCTCAGAGTCCTTGACATAGTCTACCAAGCCACTCAATTATACCTTTTCTTTCTTTGAGGTTACTTCCTTGGTGGTGATGGCATCCTTTGTAGTGAATCAATCTCAATAATCTTAGGACCATTTGACTTTGTGGGAGAAAATGGTGAAATTTCATGTGTTGGTGAAGGGATTCTTGGCTCCACTTGTTAAGAAGAGGTGGTCACTATTTTATTTTCCTTCACCCCAACCTTCCTCTTTTTGAATAAAATTACTTTCTTTGGGGGTTGGTAGGTTGGTATTTAATCCATCATAGGGGCTTCCCCCTTACATTGTTCCTCTCCTACAATAGTTTTCCCCTTGTTATGACCTAGCCTTTCTTGTTTCAATTTCCCAACCACTTGCTCAAAATTTTGAAAAACATATTCAATTCTCTGAATTACATCTTTAATATCTCTAAGAGCTGCAAAATTATGGGACTTTTTATCTCATTTCCTTTTCCAATTTATTGAAAGCAATCCATTTCATCTTTATATAATCTTGCTTATAGAAATCAAATATTTTTCTGATTACATCCTTTGGCAAAAAAATTATGAATGAATCTAGAACTTTGGATTCTAGTTGTTATCCCTACCATGAACCCCTCATGATCATGATTCTTTTGTCTAACCCTCTTCATCCCAAATGACTTAAGGAAATCAAAAAAAAAAAATCCATCCTTCATCCATCATGGAAATGGTAGATAAAATAGTCTACATAGTGAGAAAGATTCCCTTGATTTTATCTTTCAAAAGGTAATCATGTACATCTCCTAACTACTACACCATTTCTAGAAAACCAACCCTTAGTGGAACATCTCTTAGCAATAGGTGGGGTGCACCACTTGCATCATACACCATCAAAATTTTGTAGATTGGGTAGGGAATGATGTCTCCCTAATTATCATCATTGTTCAAATAAATCCTCGTATCTTTAGGCCTCAAGAAGTCATGAAATGCTACAAGGATTCTTGGCATATTCAAAATCAAAACCCCCCTTAACTTGGAAGAAAAAATATTCTGAAACAAATCTAGATTTGATGTCATTTCTATCAGGGATTCTGGTCCAATAGTGGACAAGTAGATCCATAATACCTTTCTTTCTATCCAATGTCATATCCTTTAAAAAGTAAGTAGCTCATTTGAACAAAAAACATATGCATGAATAAATAATAGTAGTAGGATCTCACCTCAGTTATACCATTCTTTAGTGCAACCAGGCCCTCATGTATCTTTTCAGCTAATTATGATCTAAAGTCATAGAGGTATTGCAAGTGAGGTGTTGGATATGAGGAGCCAATTATATTTTGGCCATTGGCATGCAAATAGTCCAATCAAACCCTATGATTTGGCATAAAGAGTAGAAATTCTTCTGGTAATATGTAACAAAATAGTTGATAGGGAACAAATCTTTATTTGATGGGCACAAAATGATCTTCCCTTGTCCCTTAATAGATGCCAATAAATTTTTCAATACTAATATCTTAAAAGTATACCTTACTTTCTCATACCCGACTCTGAGCACCTTCTCATAAATCTTTACTATATCTTCACTCCACTCAATCAAATTGAAAACCTTGACAATTTCTCCCATGATAACATTTACCATTTAAATGCCATCATAGGTTCTCACAATTCTTAAAATTGGTTTGTAGTTTGCTGCTATTTCCTTTAATGGGTCAACATCCATATCAAAATTTGGTACTACTGCTTTTATCATGTCTAATCTCTAGGGGTTTCCAATAGGGATGCCATAGTTTTGGTTACCAAACCAATAGGTAACCTATGCCCATCTAGTGTATGGTATTGAGGCATCTTTAATAGTACATTGTTTATCAATAATCACATGTACAATTTGTGTACCTTGGCATAATAATTGAACCTTAGGATTACCAGATGTGGAGAGTTTTAATTGCTTAGTTAACTCTTGAAGCAAAGGGTAAGTGCACCAAGATGGTTTCCAAAAAGGGGACTTAAGTGGCCAATTTTTTTCTGAAATCAGGAAATATTGACCTTGGACATCAAATTGAAGATACTAACACTCAAAATTTTGAGATGGAACAAAAAGAAGTATTCAAGTGCTCCGAGTCTACTTTCTAAACTATAATTTATTTTTAAAATGGTTCATATTAAGGCGTTCAAATGAGGGACATACACAAATTGGTGTTGTTTTTGTCAAAATAACATAACATAGCAACTCTTTTATGAACCTCGTATTGTGAACTTTTTTTTAGTATTTTTAAAATCACTACGGTCAAAAGTTAGCTAATAGTATGTATTTGAAGCATCATTTTTCTAATATTTTTTTAATGAATATTTTTATTTACTAATTTTTGAAGTGGACACTTCCTGAAAAATAGAATTTTGGCCATGCTATCACTACAAATTTTGGAAAAAAATTGAATTTTAAAAATAAAAAAAACTAAAAAATTATAGAATGGAGTCTAGTTTCTAAAAATGTAATTTATTTGAAATTTTGATGAATGGTTAATTTATAATGAAAAAACCACAAAACGCTACTTTTTTTTCAAAAAAAGGACATACACACAAAATAAATTATGGATGAACAACTTAATATTGTCAGAAAGTGAAAAAAATCACATCATTGGATAACTAAGAGAGAACCTAACACTACCCAAATGTTCAATTTGTTTGATATTGAACCATGTGAAATCCTGATGGTGAGCACAAACCTGATTATGTGAACTATTGTAGAAATTGTAAAAACACATCTCTAGTTGTTGGGAATGGCCTCCAAGCCTTTGGGTTGGTATTCCAAGGAAAATACCAATCTTGAGGCTTGGGTATTCCCAAAGAAAGATATAACGCGCTTGCATTATATGTCAGTTTTGACATGGTTTTTTTGGTTTGTGGGGACCATGTCTAGCAATACATAATGTGAGCATGGTATAACATGCACGTTATGCCTTGCTTGATCTTAAATGAATATTGAATGTATGTATGCCTATTGTATGTAAGATTGCATATATGTTCATGTACATGTATGCTTGTATGTATGTAGGATTGTATGTATATATGTATTATTCTTTTATGTATGTATTTATGTATGTATTTAGAGGGAGGGAAAATTTTAAGAGAGAGATCTAAAGTTTTTTAGGTAGGGTGGGAGAGGGAGAGGGAGAGGGAGAGGGAGAGGGAGAGGGAGGGGGGGGAGAGAGAGAGAGAGAGAGAGAGAGAGAGAGAGAGAGAGAGAGAGAGGGGACAGGGACAGGGACAGGGACATGGTGTGGAAATGAGAGTTTGAGAGAGAGGGAGAGAGACATAGAGAGAAAGAGAGAGTTATGTAGGTAGGGTTTCAAAGGGAGGGACTTGAGAGTGTGCGGGGAGGCGAGAGGGATAAAGGGATAAAGTGAGAGTTTAAGAGGGAGGGAGTGGGAGAGAGGGGTTGGAGTGAGAGGGACTTGGATAGGTACGGTTAGAGGGATAAAGGGACTTAGAGAGAGAGGGGGTGGGAGAGAGATAATTGAGAGAGAGGGAGAGAGAGAGATGGGGGGAGCGAGAGATGAAGAGAAATAGAGAGTTATGTAGGTAGGCTAACAAAGGGAGAGACTTGAGAGTGTGAGGGGGGTGAGAGGGAGAGACTTGAGAGATAGGTAGTGAGAGGGAGTTCAAGAGTGACAGAGTGGGAGAGAGAGGGAGTGTGAGTGAGATACTTGAAAGAGGGAGAGGTTTTGGGATGGAGTGACGTAATAGTGGGAGAGAAAGAAGGGGTGGAGTGAGAGGGACTTATCCAAGTAGGGTGGGAGGGATAGATAGAGAGAGGGGAGAGAGAGTTACCTAGGTAGGTTGCCAAAGGGAGAGACCTGAGAGAGAGAGAGGAGGTGGGAGGGAGATACATGAGAGAGATGGAGAGAGAGGGAGTGGGAGAGAGTGGTAGGGACATAGAGAGATAGATACAGAGGGAGTTGACAGGAGAGGTGGTAGAACGATTGAAATGAGAAATGGAAAGAGGAGGAGGGGTAGAGAGACAATTAGAGAGGGTAGTAGAGAGGAGCCGTAGAGGGTGAGATGTATAGATAGCTGCAGAAAGCAATAGGTTGAGGGTATAAGTTACCGAATCAGGGTGGAGGACCCATAGGCTGATGCCTTATAGGTATTAGGCTTGAGGTGGATTAGGCTGTATGGTAGCATTGGCTGAGGTGTTAGGGTAGAAGGTTTAAGGCTCATGCTAAAGGTTTAGGGTTAATAGTTTAGGGTTGAGGGTAGAGGGTTTAGGTATAGGGTTGAGGGTATATGGTTGAAAGATTAGGTTGAGGGTCCAATCTAAAGGGTAGAGGGTATAGGGGTTGAGGGTTTAGGATTTTAGGATTGAGGATTGAGGATTGATCATTGAGAATTGAGGGTTGAGGGTTTAATGTATACTGAGAGGGTTTAATTGGTCAAGGTCGAGGTTGAGGTTGAGGATCCAGGGTCAGGGTCCAAATGTATAGGGATGGAGGGCATAGGGTTATGGGATTAGGGTTTAAGGGTTGAGGGTAGAGGGTAGAGGTGAGTGATAGTAGGTAGGGTGCCAAAGGAAGAGACTGGAGAGTGTGACAAGTAGAGAGACTTGGAGAGGATAGGTAGTGAGAGGAGTGTGAGAGGGACAAAGTGGAGAGAGAAGAACCAGTGAGAGACCTGAGAGAGGGAGATGTTGTGCCGAAGTGACCTAATAGAGGGAGAGAAAGAGGCATGAGTGAGAGGGACCATCAGGTAGGGTGGAGGGAAGGATAGAGAGGGGAGAGAGAGAGAGAGAGAGAGGAGAGAGAGGAATGGGAGAGAGCTAGAGGAGATAAAGAGAGAGATAGAGGAGCGATGAGGGTGGTAGGATGGATTGAACTAGAGGCACATAGAAAGAGGATACAGAGGGTAGATAGAAAATTAGAGAGGTGGAGAGGATGGAGGGTGGGTCATAGATAGAGAGAAAGGGACAGGGCGAGTGTATAGGTTGAGGATTAGGTCAATGGTAGAGCATTGGGTTGAGGGTATGGGCAGAAGGAAGGGCCTGGGGGTTAAAGGGTTTAGTGTCAAGGGCTTAGGGTTGAGGGTAGAGGGTTTAGGGTATATGTTTGAGGGTATACGGTTGAAGGATTAGGTTGAGAGTCCAATGTAAATGGTAGAGGGTATAAGGGTTGAGGTTTTAGGGTTTAAGGATTGAGGCTGAGGCTGAGAATTGAGGGCTGAGGGTTTGATTTTAGGTCAGGGAGGGTTGAGGGTTGAGGGTTGAGGGTTGAGGGTTGAGAGATTAGGGTTGAGGGTCCAATGTATAGGGTGGAGGGTATAGGTTTTGAGAGATTATGGTTTAAGGGTTGATGGTAGAGGGTTGAGAGTTTAAGGGTTGAGGGTTTAGGGATCAGGGTAGGTAGTTTTCAAGTATTTAAGGCTAAAGGGATGAGGGATTAGGGTTTAGGGTAGAGGATATTGGGTTGATGGTAGAGGGTAGATGGTAGAGGGTAGAGGGTCGAGGGTTAGGGTTGAGTGTTTAAGGGTTTAGGGTTGAGGGATTAGAGTAGAGAGGGAGGGATGGATGGATGGACAAAGAGGAGAGAAGAGGAGGGAGGGACATATATATATTAGGGTTGTGGATCCTATAAGGAAAAGCTAGATGTTGAAGCACTCTCCTAATGTCAAAACCTCAGTGAAGAATACAGAGACACTTTTAAATTTTTACAATTAAAATCCAATTAAGATGCACATGAAAAAGATAACAAAAATAGAGAATTAGACATACACATATGAACACTAGATTTATGTGGGAAAACCCTTATGGGAGAAAAACCCACCACACCAAGAGAAGTCACTTTGTATTACAGTAATAAAGATTACATACAGAGATTTGACTTATCTTTCTGATGTCAGTTTACAACAACATTCACTATGATCAACCTTGTACAGAACATTCACATTACAATGTTCTCATAATCAAATTCATCCACTGATCATACAACCACAACATCAATCTGTTGAACCATTCATCATCTATAACTTTAGAGTATATCCATGTTGCCCTTGTCTATTGAGCTTCCTCTCAGTAATGGCCACAACAGTCCAACTACTAGCGGTTCCCATTCAACTTTTTGGATTGGTCAAATACAAGCCACATAGGATAGTCTTCACTCAGCCAAAGATGTTCACCTTGTGTTGGGATGTCAGTGAGACAATAATCGTGTCTCCCCAATGCCACGAAGTCAATATTCGATATTGCCAAGAGTCCATACTATTGGCAAGATGTTACACCAAGTTCAGAGAGCTATCGCTAAGACTTTGCCATCGTTCAGAGATCATACTGAGCCTTTATGTTATACCAAAATGTTCAATAGTCGGTAAGAGTCATTAGTTTCACTAGGAGATCATACTGAGGTTCAAAAGTTACTCCAAAGTGCTCATCTATCACCAAGACTTATCGCTATCACTCAGACGTTACTCTGAATTCTTAAGTCATACCAAGCACCAAAAAATAGTCGGCAAGACTTCTCTCCATTGCTAAGAGTTCTTAGTGAACCCTTAGTGTTACCCCGATCCATCCAAATGAATACCTATCGGTGAGACATCTCCATATCGACAAGATTTCATACTGAAGCATATGAGTTACTCTGAAGACCACATGTGTAACACCCTCTTGGTGAGACATACAATCTCGATAAGACTTCATACCGAGATAAGCCTTTCAGCCAAGGGTCTCCCTGACACTACTTGTCGCCCAAAGTCTCCCCGATATATGATAGGAATGGCCTATCGGCCAGAGATCTCCACTCGACATAGGGTTACAGTGATTGCCATATGTCATAGCAATAGGTCCACTCAGTAAGACAAAAACAAGGTCTCAGCGACCAGAATAGTTGAACAAGGTTTCAACTACTAGTCATCTAGACACAAAGCATGTCACACCGACTTGTCTCTCTTAGAGGTTTTAGCCTGTGAGATTGAGGCATATATTTCTAAAAATCTCCCACTTGACGAAGATCACATAGGCACCTCCAGAGCACAACAAACCTACTTAAAATCATGGTCACTAAGGCCCATCGAACTGGCACACCACCTGAAGTTGTCTATGCTCATTGGCTTCGTTAATGCATTTGCAACATTCTCTAGAGTATCAACTTTTTCCAAATTGACCTTTCCATCCTCCACCATATCCCGTACAAAGTGGTATTGTACATCTATATGTTTCGTCTTGGCATGGAAAGTAGGATTCTTTGCTAGACAAATTACACTCTGACTATCACAAAAAATAGTTATTTTCCTTGCATCAAAACCAATGTTAGAACAAAATTTTTTTAACCAAACTACTTCTTTACAAGCATGTGTAGCTGCCATGTATTCATCCTCTGTAGTGGACAAACTGACTACAGCCTGCCGCTTACTCATCCAACTCACTGTACCACCATTCAACATGAAAGTATGTCCACTGGTGGACCTCCTGCTGTCAATGTACCCTACCCAATAAGAATCCACATAGCCTTGAATATTGAGAGTCCTTTTTGATTCAGCCAAGTTCCTATGGTAACACAAAGAAAACTCTGAAGTGCCCTTCAAATATCTGAAAACTCTCTTTACAACATCCCAATGTGTCCTTCCAAGATTAGCCATAAACCAACTAAGAACTCCCACTGCTTTAGTAATGTCTGGCCTTGTATAGAACATTGCATACATAATACTACCAACCACACTAGCATAGGGTACACTGGTCATGTCCTCCATCTCAGTAGGAGATTTTGGACAGTCTTCAACAGATAGCTTCATTCCCTGCAAGACTAGAACAACTAGCTACTTGCAATCATTCATGCAAAATCTCTCTAGAATAGTATTGATATACTTACTCTAACTGAGCCAAAGTTTTCTACTATTCCTATCCCTAGTTATCTCCATCCCTATAATATACCTTGCTGCACCAAGATCTTTCATTTTGAACTTAGGAGACAACTAAGACTTAAGAAAAAAATCATCAACTTATTATTTCCTATGAACAACATATCATCAACATAGAGAGAAATAATAAGAACTTGATCACTTTCAACTTTGTAATACACACAATGATCATATTTTGATCTTGCAAATCCCAAAGATAATACAAAAGTATCAAACTTCTGGTACCACATTCTAAGAGACTGCTTTAACCCATACAGAGACTTTTTTAACTTGCAAACTAGTTTCTCTTTACCTTTCTCCACAAAGTGCTCAGGTTGGGACATATAGATTTCTTCTTCAAGATCACCATGAAGAAATGTTGTCTTCACATTCATCTGTTCGACCTCTAAGCCATATGTTTCTACAAGTGACAAAATAAATATGATAGATGTCAGCTTAGCTACAGGAGAAAAAATTTCCCCATAATCAATTCCCTCTACCTGGGAATAACCCTTCACAACCAACCTCACCGTATGTCGTGTTGTCATAATAGTGGTTACAATTCTAGAGGAATTTTATTTTAGCTGAAATCACATATTTTTAGAAAATATAATGATTTAATCCTTTAAAAGTTCCATTTTAAGGATTCTAATTGAAGAGGGTTTGATCAAATCACCCTAGATCAAACCCCCTTGGATAGAACCTCGCTAGTTTTAAACCATACCTATAAATGCGTCTCCTTTACACCTATCAAAATGCTGATAAAAAATAACTTTTGATTTAGCTTTGGGGGATCAAATGAATTCATTTAAAATTTATTTGAAATGATTATGGTATTCCTAAGAACAAGCTATCCAATGAATATAATTTTAATATGTTTTGGTTTTGTTATGTATTTGTTTTTTAAGTTTTATTAAACATAGGTTTTTCATCGAAAATGAATTTCTTTGTTCTTCACATGTGAAAAGATAGAAGATTATCAAAAAATTGAAAAATATGAGTGCAACTTATATTGTAGTCCTTGATCCGTCTCCAAAAAAATAAAATAAAATTTTGACATATACAAAAAAAGCATTTGTTATAATGGTCACTGGTATCCTAATTGTACTTTGTTTGACTTTGAAACTGATTGTTGGAAAAATATTCAATTAAACCCATTCAACCACAAGGAAGCACTAGATATTAGAGTTAAAAATCCTAAATTTGAAAGAATAGAATTTTATCCATGGAAAAAAAGTTAGCACGTTATACTTAAAAGGCCACTTTTAAAAATGTTGTTTTCCTCTAAAAATCAATTTTCATGGAGATGGAAAAAGAGGCAATTTGATTCCAAAATTTTGAAAAATATTTTTAGAATCCACACAAAATTTTGATGGACCTAGTTTTCACCATCTTCTAAATCCCTCACAATGCCTTAGCCAATTATAGGAAAAGTCTCAATGTGAAGATTTTAGTTGCACACACTCTGTCTAGTTTGGCCAAAAATTGTAAACCACTATTATGGGATCACCCTATATTTTTCTACACTGCCATCTAGACCTATTTTATTCTTAAACACCCATTTGCAGCCCATAACTTTTTTGCCTTTAGGTAAGGGCACCAAACTCCAAGTATCATTCTTTTCTAATGATGCCATTTCTTCATTCATGGCTTCCAAGCAAGAGTCTGAATCAAACATTCTAAATGCCTCTTTCACAGTCCTAGGCTCATCAGTGCTAGAAATTAAAGCATAGGCACAATTAGAATCTATCAAATAAAACCCATACCTATCAAGTTGCTTTCTTTCACGAGTTGACCTCCTCACTTGCTGAGGTTGAGGTTGTTCTTCTTCATCAAAACTCTTAGAACTACTTGAGCTCTCCTCAGTTTTAGGTACATTTTGAATTTTCAATTCCTATTTATTTGGTGTCAGAGGAATTTCGACTACATCCTTATTATTTTCTGACTTTGTCTCTGACTACAAATCCAAGGTAGAAGGCTTCAGCTCACGAAAGATTACACTTCTACTGTACATAACCTTCTCCGTATCAAGATTCCAAAGATTGTATCCTTTTATGCCAGCACTATAACCAATAAAAATACATTTGATAGCCTTGTTCTCAAACTTAGATTTTTTCTCATACGACACATGAGCATATGTCTCATAGCCAAAAACATGAATATGTCTTAAAGAGGGCTTCTTACCAAATCATGCTTCTAAAGGTGTTTTCTCAAAAAAAGTAGAATTTGGAGAATGATTTATCAAGTAACATGTTGTAGCAACTGCGTCAGCCCAAAACTTCTCCTCCAAGCCAGCACTACTCAACATACTTCGTGCTCTCTCCATCACTGTCCTATTGAAAATTTCTGCAACTCCATTTTTCTATGGAATATAAGGTGTAGTCTTATTTCTTTTAATCCCATGGTATTTACAATACATGTCAAAATCATCTGAAGAAAATTCACCACAATTATCAGTCCTTAAACATTTTATTTTTCTTCCAGTCTGATTTTCTACAAGGTTCCTAAATTTCTTAAACTAACTAAACACTTCTGATTTACATTTCAAAATATAAACAAGTGTTCTTCTTGAATAATTATTAATGAACGATACATAGTACCTTGACTTAGACAAAGAAGGAACATTCACTGGACCAAAAACATTAGAATGAATGTAATCAAGAAAACCAAAAGATTTGTGAGGACTAGAATAAAATGAAACATGGTGTTGTTTTCCATATATACAATATTCACAGAATTCAAATTCGAGGTTATAATCTTCAAGCCCCTCAACTAGGTTTTTATTCTTCAAGTTTCAAACCTTTCACCAATGTATTGTAATTTATGATGTTGAGACAGTCTTTCATTGGAAGTTTAACCTCCACAGTCATACAATTATTCTCTGCCCTCCACATGAGTAGCTCATGGACTCTGCAGACACTCCATAGACAACAGTATGTGCATTCAGCTTCAAATGTATCAATAATGATCACCTCTGTTAGCACCATTGAGCCTCTATTCATCTTGGTACCATTTCTAGAGAACATGACTTCAGACCTGTCATTCAACATACTAGAAAGGTGTTTCATTAGACCTAGTATATGTATTAGTATAATTAATTCTCACTCTTCCATCACGAATTGAATTCTAATTCTTCCACACCAAGAATTTTCCAAAGTTAAATCAATGACCACAAATACACCTTTCCACCACATCATATTTTTCATATCATGAAACCATTATCTAAGGAGTGGTGTCATGGAAAGATGTCTGGATCAATTCACGTGAATTATCCGACATGCCCTGTATCCAAGGCTGTAAATGAAGGTATCTCAGATCACTTTGAGAAGAATCATTGGTCGAAGAACACTTCTTTTTCTTCTTCTCCTTACACAACTCTTTCCATGAATGCTGTTCCCAAAGTTCCAACACTTCCACCTTGGATCTCTGATCTCCTTCTAATATCACCTAGATTTCTTGTCCTTCTTTCCCTTTTCTTTCGATCTTCCTCTAACAACAAGAGCCTCCTTTGCCATCTCAGAAGATTTCCTTCTCATCTCTTCTAATAACAAAGAAGCGACAACATCTTCCATCTTGAAACTTGATGTTGTACTCCCAATAGCCATCACCAGGTGATCCCAAGAATTTGGAAAAGAACACAATATCATCATACAACGATCCTCTTCATCAATCTTCACACCAAAAGATGTTAATTGTGCAATCAACATGTTGAATGCATTCAAATGATCAGCAATAGACCCTCCTTCTTGCATTCTCAAAGTGTACAACTTCTTCCTTAGGAATATTTTATTCACCAAGGACTTCCCCTGATAAATAGATGCTAGTCTATTCCACAAGGAAGATGCAGTGTTCTCTTCATGCACATTTAGAAGAATAGAGTCTGCCAAACAGAGCCTTATCAGCCCCTTAGACTTTCTATCTGTAAGGTCCCAATCTTCTTGCTTCATGCCTATAGGCTTAGTTCCAGACACAACAATCCAAAGATCACGATCAACTAATAGATCTTCCATCTTAAGTTTCCACAACTCAAAATTGTTGCCATTGAATTTCTCTCTTTCAATATTTCCTGATGTGTTAGCCATCTCAATCTATAATTCAAATTTGAAAAAATTCTACAAGACTCCAACTGAACAAAAATGACACAAAAAATCCAACATACCCACAAGGATAACACAACTAGCTAGGCTCTGATACCACTTGTAAGGAAAAGCTAGATGCAGAAGCACTCTCCAATTAAGATGCACATGAAAGAGATAACAAAAATAGAGAATTAGACATACACATATGAACACCAAATTTACATTGGAAAACCCTTACGGGAGAAAAACCCACCACACCAAGAGAAGTCACTTTGTATTATAGTAATAAATATTACATATAGAGATCTAACTTATCTTTCTGATGTCAGTTTACACCAACATTCACTATGATCAACCTCATACAAAACTTTCACATTAAAATGTTCTCATAATTGAATTCATCCACTAAGCATACAACCACAACATCAATCTATCGAACCATTCATCATCTGCAACTTTAGAGTATATCCATGTCACCCCTATCTATCGAGCTTCCTCTCAGTAATGGCTGCAATAGTCCAACTACTAGCAGTTCCCATTCGGCTTCTCTAATTGGTTGAATACAAGCCACATAGGATAGTCTTCACTTGGCCAAAGACATTCACCCTATGTTGGCATGTTGATGAAACACTAACTGTGTCTCCTTGATGCCACAAAGTCAACATTCGATATCTCAAAGAGTCCATACTATCGACAAGATGTTACACTGAGTTGAGAGAGATATCGCTAAGACTTCGCCATCGCTGAAAGATCATATCGAACCTTTATGTTATACCGAAATGTTCAACATTCAGCAAGACTTACCACTTTCGCCAAGAGATCATACCAAGGTTCAAAAGTTACTCTGAAGTTCTCATCTATCGCCAATACTTATCGCTATCAGTGAGACGTTACTCTGAATTCTTAAGTCATACCAAGCACCAAACAACAGTTGGCAAGACTTCTCTCTGTCGCTAAGAGTTCTTAGCGAACCCTTAGTGTTACCTTGATGCCTCCAAATGAATACCTATTGGCGAGACATCTCCATATTGACAATAATTCATACCAAAGCATATGAATTACTCTGAAGACCACATGTGTAACACCCTATTGGCGAGACATACAATCTCGATAAGACTTCTTACCAAGATAAGCCTTTCGGCCAAGGGTCTCCCCGACATCGCTTGTTGCCCAAAGTCTCCCCGATATACAATAGGAATGGCCTATCGGCCAAATATCTCCACTCGACATACGGTTACGACAATTGCAACAAATCACAGTGATAGGTCCACTCAGTAAGATGGAAATAAGGTCTCAGTGACTAGAATTGTTCAACAAGGTTTCAATTGTTAGTTAACCAGACACAAAGCATGTCACACTGACTGGTCTCTCTTAGAGGTTTCAACCTGTGAGATTGAGGTGTATATTTCCAATAGATCCAATGTATAGGGTAGAGGGTTTGAATAGAGGGTATATGATTGACGACGAGTAGGGTTGAGGGTATAGGGTTGAGGGATTAGGGTTGAGGGAACATATGGTTGAAGGATTGGGGTTAAGAGTCCAATGTATAGGGTAGAGGATATCGAGGTTGGGGGTTTAGGTTTCGAGGGTTGAGGATTGAGGGATTAAGGGTTGAGCGTTGAGAATTTAGGGTTGGGTGTTTAATGTGTAGGATAGAGGGTAGAGGGTAGAGGGTTTAAGGGTTGAGGGTATAGGGTTTAAGGTTGAGGGTAGACAATTGAGGGTATAGGGTTGGGGATTAGGGTTGAGGGTTCAATGTATAGGGTAGAGGGTATAGGGGCTAAGGGATTAGGGTTTAAGAGTTGATGGATTAAGAGTCAAGAGGATTGAGGAATTAGGGTAGAGAGTTTACTTAGTGGGTTTAAGGGTTTAAGGGTTGAGGGATTAGGGTTGAAGGTAGAGGGTAGAGGATTGAGGGTAGAGTATTGAGGGTAGAGGATTGAGGGTAGAGGGTAGAGGGTTTAAGGGTTTAGGGTTTAAGGGTTGAGGCTTTAGGTTTTATGGTTGAGTTTTTATAGGTTTATATGGTAAAGGGTAGTGGGTATAGGGTTTAAGGGTTGAGGGTTTAAGGTTGAGGGTTTAAGGTTGAGGGTAGAGGATTGAGGGTATAGGGTAGAGGGTTTAAGGGTTGAGGGTTTAAAGGTTGAGGGTTTAGGGTTTAGGGTTGAGTGTTTAAGGGTTTATAGGGTACAAGGTAGTGGGTAGTGGGTTTATGGGTTGATGGTTTAAGATTGAGGGTACATGATTAAGGGTATAGGGTTAGGGGATTAGGGTCAAGGGTCTAATGTATAGTGTAGAGGGTATAGGGGTTGAGGGATTAGGGTTGAAGGGTTGAGGGATTAAGGGTCAAGAGAGTTGAGGGATTAGGGTATAAATTTTACTACGTGGGTTTAAGTGTTTAAGGGTTGAGAGATTAGGGTTCAGGGTAGAGTGTAGAGGATTAGTAGTAGATGGTAGAGGGTTTAAGTTTTTAGGGTTGAGTGTTTAAGAGTTTATAGGGTAGAGAGTAGTGGATTGAGGGTTTAAGGCTGAGGGTTGAGGAATGAGGGTATAGGGTTGGGGATTAGGGTTGAGGGTCCAAACTATAGGGTAGAGTGTATAGGGGTTGAGGGATAAGGGTTTAAGGATTGAGGGATTAGGGTAGAGATTTTACTAAGTGGGTTTAAGTGTTTAAGGGTTGAGGGATGAGGGTTGAGGGTAGAGGGTAGAGGGTTGAGGGTAGAGGGTAGAGGGTTTAAGGGTTTGGGGTTTATGTTTTAGGGTTGAGTGTTTAAGTGTTTATAGGGTAGAGGGTAGTGGGTAGAGGGTTTAAGGTTGAGGCTAGAGGATTGAGGGTATAGGGTTGGGGGATTAGGGTCGAGGGTCTAATGTATAGGGTAGAGGGTATAGGTGTTGGGGGATTAGGGTTGAAGGGTTGAGGGATTAAGGGTCAATAGGGTTGAGGGATTAGGGTACAGAGTTTACTAAGAGGTTTTAAGGGTTTAAGGGTTGAGGGTAGAGGGTAGAGGGTAGAGGGTAGAGGGTAGAGGGTTTAAGGGTTTAGGGTTTAAGGGTTGAGGTTTTAGGGTTTAGGGTTGAGTGTTTTAGGGTTTATAGGGTAGATCTTAGTGGGTAGAAGGTTTAATGGTTGAGGGTTTAATACCGAGGGTAGAGGATTGAGGGTATAAGGTTGGGGGATTAGGGTTGAGGGTCCAATTTATAGGGTATAGTGTATAGGGGTTGAGGGATTATGGTTTAAGTGTTGAGGGATTAAGGGTCAAGAGGGTTGAGGGATTAGGGTAGAGATTTTAATAAGTGGGTTCAAGGGTTCAAGGGTTGAGGGATTATGGTTGAGGGTATGGGTTGGAGGATTGAGGGTAGAGGGTTTAAGGGTTGAGAGTTTTGGGTTTTGGGTTGAGTGTTTAAGGGTTTATAGGTTAGAGGGTAGTGGGTAGAGGGTTTAGGGGTTGATGGTTTAAGGTT
Source organism: Sequoia sempervirens (assembly GCA_007258455.2). Lineage (NCBI taxonomy): Eukaryota > Viridiplantae > Streptophyta > Pinopsida > Cupressales > Cupressaceae > Sequoia > Sequoia sempervirens. The sequence goes on along the minus strand of VDFB02027454.1, from coordinate 6,657 downwards.
GTGGGTAGAGGATTGAGGGTATAGGGTTGGGGGATTAGGGTCTAGTGTCTAATGTATAGGGTAGAGGGTATAGGGCTTGAGGAATTAGGGTTGAAGGGTTCAAGCATTAAGGTTAAAGAGGGTTGAGGTATTAGGGTATATAGTTTAGTAAGTGGTTTTAAGGGTTTAATGGTTGAGGGATTAGGGTTGAGGGTAGAGAATAGAGGGTAGGGGGTCTAAGGGTTTAGGGTTTAAGGGTTGAGGTTTTATGGTTTAGGGTGGAGTGTTTAAGGGTTTATAGGGTAGAGCTTAGTGGGTAGAAGGTTTAAGGCTGAGGGTAGAGGATGGAGGGTATAAATTTGGTGGATTAGGATTAAGGGTCCAATGTATAGGGTAGAGTGTATAGGGGTTGAGGGATTAGGGTTTAAGGGTGGAGGGATTAAGGGTCAAAAGGGTTGAGGGAATAGGGTTGAGGTTAGAGGTTAGAGGATTGAGGGTAGAGGTTAGAGGGTTTAATAGTTTAGGGTTTAAGGGTTGATGTTTTAGGGTTGAGTGTTTAAAGGTTTCTATGGTAGAGGGTAGTGGGTAGAAGTTTTAAGGGTTGGGGGTTTAAGGTTGAGATACAGATCAAAAATCAGGTCGTCGATCATCATCATCGCTTTTAAAACAATCATCCGGCAGATCATCGATCAAAATCAAAATCATCGTCATCATCAGGAGATCAGAATCAGAAAAAATCAAAAATCAGGATTCAGGATCATCAGAGATCCGATCGAAATCTCGAAAAATCAAATCAGGATTCCGGGGTCAAAATCAAAGGTCCGGAAATCCGAAATCTCAAAAATCAGATCGTTCAAAATCGAGAGATTAATCAAAATCAATCAAGCAAAATCGGCATCAAAATCGAATCAAAATCCGGTCAATCCATCCAGAAAAATCAGATCATCATCCGCTTTTATCAAGCAAATCAGAATCAAAATCAGGATCCGGAAATCATCGCATCAATCGTCCGAAGATCCGGCGAAATCGGATCAAAGAATTCCGCTTGCATCATCAATCCGTCAGTAGTCACTTCATCAGATCAGATCAGGATCCGATCAAATCGCATCGAAAATCAGATCAAAGGCGATTTCGTCATCGTCAAATCATCGAAATCATCCGCATCGTCGAAATCATCATCATTTTTGCGTAAATAAATCAGATCGGCATCAATCAAAATCGGCATCCGAATCAAGAGACAAAATCCAGGATCAAAATCAAAATCCAGAGTCAAAATCAAAAAGGAAGTAGAGTGAGATAGAAGTTAAAGGAGAGGGTATAGCGGTTGAGAGATGAGGGAGTGGGAGAGAGATAGAGGGTATAAAGGTTAAGGGTAGAGGGTAGAGGGAGAGAGATAGCATTAGGGTATAAGGGTAGAGGGAAGAGAGATAGAATTAGGGTATACGGGGTATAGACAAAGAGAGAAAATAAATCTATTAAAGACCCAACTTTCTCATAATGTGAGTGAGTTTTGAAGAAGTAGAGATATGGTTGTATTGCTAGGTCCGATGTCATTGAAACTAACACAGATGGAATCATCAGCTAAATTTGACCATGTATCAGATCTAGTTCAACTAGGTAATATATCTACTTTCTTAGTTTTTAAAATTCCATATTATTATATTACTTTGTAGTGTATTTGTAATGTTGACTGATTTCAAGAGATTCGCTACACATATTAATGTAGGGAAAGTTTATGCAGTTATTGTAGATGAAGACAACAAAGAGGGAACAAAATATTACTTGTGTCATTGTGTTGAAGCTAAAAATAAATTGGAGGCCCAAGTTATAGATGGAGAAAACATCAAATACCCTATAGGCTCGATTGTTGTTACTGGAATATGGCGTAGAAGGTACCCACATATGAGTGTTAAACATTGGTTGTTTTGGGACTTTGACACACATCATAAGATTCTTCATTACTCAAACCTTGTTGTGGCATCCAATGTTCATTTGACCAAATATGGGGGTAGACCTTTGAACAGGGTCTTGTGGAAGGCCCGTGAGTCTGACCACAAGGAAATACTTGACACAATAAAGAGTAGAGCAAACCTAGATGGTTCGTTGGATTAATTTGTAAGTATGCACATAAGTTCTTATTAATTTATACTTGTATGCAAATTAATTTGTTTTATGGAAATGCTAACCTTTGTTTACTTTTCCTATTTGTAAGTAACCTACTACAAATTGATTCATGTCCCCTTGCAAAAAAATGCAGATTTATGGGCCATTGAAGAGAATGTCAGCCAAAAAAGAAATGCAACATCCTTATTTTGATGATCTTGAAAAATATCAATCATGATTTTAAGACATTACAAAAGTGTGTGCAAAGCTTGGTGATGGAATTTCAAGTTATTCATTTGAATTCAACCTTATCATGAGCAGCTATGATGTAGAGATTATAAGAGCATCTCAAATTTAAACTTACTCTATTCATGAGAGGTGTTGTGTGCAATAGGTATCTTGGAAGTCCCATTGAAGATGTATGATTGGGAGTGACTAAGTTGAGAGACTGGCATTCCTATCTTTAAGTGCCTTCAATCTATTTTCATTTCATTTCCATTTTGGATGCTCTTTCTTTTTCTCTTTTACTTTAAATATTTGTAAGTAAACTACTAAAAAGTGATTGGTCTCTTGTTGCAAAAAATGTTGATTTATGAGCCATCAAAGAGAATCTCAACCAAAAAAGCAATGTAACATCCTCATTTTCATGATCTTGACAAATCTCAATTCTAAATTGAAGCCATTGTAAAAGAGCATGTGAAGCTTAGCGAAGGAATATAAAATTACTCAACTAAAGTTAACCTCATAATGATCACCTATGATGTACTGCAACTAGGTGTTTTTCAATTTGAATATGAAAGTGGTACAGGAGCACCTTGTTCATAAAATGCCTACAAAAGGAAAAATTTCAAAATATAGAATTGTCAAATGTAAAAGGTATGTAAGAGTTCATGTGAAGACCTATTTCAATGTATTTGAATTTTTATTAGGTCACTAGGAGGTGAGGCAATTGAATTTTCAAAAAAAAAAATGCTAAAAATGTAAAAGTTGTAAAAATTGTCAAAAATGCAAGAAAAGGAAAAAAAATCAAAAGTTGAAGAGTCTTTTTGTGGGAAATTAGAGGGATAGGTCAATGAAGGAAGTTAAAAATGCAATTATTAGTTGGGAAACATCTATATATAGCATGTAAGGTCAAGCAAAATAGAGATCTTTTACATTCTTGAATATTTACAATAAATAAAGTCCTTGTTTTAGTGATTTTTTGAGATTTTTGAGTTTTTCATTAACTTGTATGACTTTTATAGTAGTTTAAGGCCTTCAATCTTGTTGTTTAATGTATAATACTGAAGTATCTTTCATTTGAATCTATTTAGAAGGGTATCCATTGAGTTTATCATTAGTTTGAACTATTTTTTCTCAACTTGGTTTGTAAATCATCAAGATTGGGGTTTTAAGAGTCTAGATAACCAGTAATGACTACTCCACCAAATTTGATAGTTTAGATCCGCTACTATATATGACTACAAATTTTGATGAATTTTCATCAAAATTTCAGCAATATTTTGTCAAAATTTTGAGAAAACAATATTTTAAATTTTGTCACTTTAACAACCAACTTTTATTGATCGAAACCACAACACAACATCATCAGACAATGCCATGGAAAATTTTGGTGGTTTTTATCACAAAATCAGCGAAACATCATCCATCTACTAAAGGGAAAAAACACAAAATGTTGTAGGGTGCCCATTTGAAAACATCGAATAAACAACAAACATTCGTCATTTTTCTGACGAGGTTGAGTTGCCATAGCGACGAAAATTTCATCGCAGGTATAGCAACCTCGTTGCAATTTTTTTTTTCGTCAGACTTTTGTAGTCAAAATTTTGACGAAACATTCCAGTTTTTGTCAAAAAAAGTTATTTATCTGCCACCATAGTGAAAATTTAGCAATTGCATTTTTTTTGTTAAACATGGCCCCTATTACAACTATTAGAGTTGTTAAGAACCTTCAAGTATGTTCTTATTGCCAAGCCCCTACTCTTTATGATGGTTACAAGATAATTACGAAATTTAGGTAAGCCAACAATGCACTTTTGAGTATGCATTAGTCAAGCCTTTGCAAGACATTATCACTTGTGATGTCACACCTCTAGTACAATATCCTACTTGTAGAACCATAAGTGTATGATCATGATGGAATTTACCATTTTTAGGCACAAAAATGGACAATACATAATGACAAGTGGAAACTTAACCTCCTTGAGTTAACATCACAAGCCAAACTAGCTTTTGTCTCTACTAAACAATGTTGCAAGATCATTTCCCACACATAAGAACTTGTGCTTCTCATAGTCTACAAATGCACCTACACAAGAAAGTACACACAATAATAGTGCTCACAAATATACCAACCCCATTGCAGCAAGCAAGGTTCAACAAGATATTGCAGCAATACAAAGACATCTTTGAAGAATGTAAGTCCAATACAATGTGCAATATAACACCAAATCAATTTGAAAATTCCCTCTCCTAAATATATATTTGTATCACAATTCTATTAGGATAATGATTAACTTCAACATCAAACCCAAGAGCTACTAAATCAAGGCAAGATCTAACCTAGCTCTTCACCATCGAGTAGCCCAATAGTCCATGCACATAAGAAGGATGATGCCTAGAGCCTGTTCATTGACAATCACACACTCAACAAGATCACAGTGAGAAACAAATAACCTTTGTCATGCATCAATGACTTGTTGGACCAATTTTAAAATTCATAATAATTCACCAAGTTTAACCTCAAATTAGGATAAAATTAAGTACTAGCTCAAACTAAAGTTGTTTGGAAAAAATCTTTGAAAACCAAGGATTCTATGAATAGATGGCATAATGTGTTAGCCACATTCATGTTCCTAATGAATGATATCCTACAAACCTTCACCAATTCCATCATTGTCTACTTAGACGAAATCCTACTCTTTAGCAAAACTTAGGAGGAGTACATGGAGCAAGTCTCATGTATACTAGATAAACTACACCAATTCAAGTTGCAAGCCAACCTCGAAAATGCACTTTTGGAGCCACATAGAATTAGTACTTGTGCCACATCATTGACCATGAAAATATACATGTATACCTTAGCAAAATCAAGCCAATTTGAGATTGACCAATGCAACATAGCCTCATTCACTTGTGCAATTTCCTCAAACTTTCCAACTTCTATTCCAAATTTGTTCTTGGTTTCTCACATTGCATGGTCACTCAATCAAATCATGCACACCAAGGCACCATTCTCATGGAAACCTACACAACATGGCTTTGAGGAGATCAAGCAATGCCTCTAGAAAATGCCTAACATAGCACATCCTTTTAAAATTTAGACTAATGCATCTAACTACGCACTCCACCCCATACACATGAACATTAGATCATGTATCATTTTGAGACTTTCGATATCACTCTTCCTAGAAAAAGGAGGTGTATGCCACCATAGAAGCTATGAAGTAATGGTGCCATTGCATCTTGGGTAAGGAGAGAAGAATTCACACCCATCATAACCTACTTTAGTTCTTGCATACACAAAGCAAATCAGAAAACATCCTTATAGTAGTTCCATCAAGTGATCAAGCAAAAGAAGAGGGAAGACAAGGCAATCAATTGTCTTAGTAGACTACCAATTCAGGTAATCATAGGTCTTTATGACTACCATAAGAGGTCATTAGTTGATGAGAAGATAGTATAGTCCAAGCATAAAGAGGCATGACAATAAAATGAACTGTGAAAGAAAAGGTATGCAAGTGTAGGGTATAAATATGATCAAATAACTAGTGATATGTTTGACATGACAAAGATTGAATGGGAAATCTACAAGTCTCGAGAGGACAGAGGATTCAAGTCACATCCAATGTGATTAAGACAATGAACATGAAGAAGGGAAGGGCCAATGGTTCATGGAAGTCACCATGCATTGAAAAGGGTGTAGATATTATTCAATGGATAGAGTTAGCTCCCACAATGAATTGTGTGCAAAGAGAATTAACAAATACCTTATGCATTAAACCATACAGTTTGTAAGAAGGTGACACTTAATGGCAGTCTTATGCAATGGCATACAAAAGGAACAACATTGAGAGAACAAATGCAAGAAAATAGATCATAGAACATGAGTCGTAGAGCATGAATTTTTTTGTGGAAACACTTGTGCCATGAAATTTTTCTGGACAAACTTCGAGGCATGAAGCATATGAGGACATGAGTCTTAGGTTTTACATGCTAAATTTCAAGACATGGAAAGTGAGTCAAAATATTCAATGATGGACAACGATCACCAAGATAGTCATGATGATATTCCAAGGATAAAATAAAAATATTGAGTGACCTTGTGAAGTTGAAAGGATAGTTTGTTATGACTAATAACCTATGACAATGGCATGATTTAAAGATAGTTACAAGGAAAGTGCAACAAGGAAGTCAAAAGCATGAAAAGATAGTTAGAAATAGACATACCATATATTTTCAAGGATGGTCATGTGCATTGATATTCATGAGGAAGAAGCAATACACAATGTATGATGTAACAAAGGGGTAGTGCTATGGAGGAATACTAAAGATATAGAGTTTGAATGAGAAATG
>VDFB02027453.1:0-18238 GCA_007258455.2 Sequoia sempervirens | reverse complement strand
TATTCCCAACAACAAAAACAAAGATCTTATTATAATCCTCAATCAAACATCATCAATCCAAATGCATTAGGAAAATATACAACAATACCCCAATCAACTTCACTAAATCTTACACCACCATACACCCCATACAATTCATCCATCACCCCACCATATGTTCCTCCACCAAACCTACAAGACAATCTAGCATCCCAATTTAAATCGCTCTCACAAGAAATGTAGGACCTCCGCATGGGCAAGGAAAAAGAAGCCCCATACATAGAATCTATGTCCTTATCCATTTGACCAATACATAGCAATGGTTTCATTCCCTCTTATTTTTGAAATCCCTAAATTTGAAAAATATAAAGGGAGAGGAAGTCCTATGGACCATATCAAAGAATTTAATGTCATGTGCATGGAGATGACCTACAATGATTCATATTTGATGTGCCTCTTCCCTCAAAGTTTAATAGGTATTGCTATGGATTGGTTTTCTCATCTACCTCCCTATATTAAAACCTTTCAAGAAATTATTGATAAATTCATCAATCACTTCTCCTAAAAAATCTTGACATGGATGTCAGTTTAGAGGAATTATACACTCTTAGGAAAAACAACTTAGGAGAAACTTTCACTAATTTCTTACAATAGTGGAGACAGAGAGCTAGTTAGAGCAAGTGGCATCTTCTCGATGAACAACAAGTGGGAATCATTGTTTCCAATCTAGATCCAGATCTATCCTTCCACTTGAAAATGTAGTGCATCACATCATATGACGAGCTTGTCCCTAGATCCCTTAACATCGAGAGAGTTCTAATCTCACATGGAAATAATCAAGCTTACAAAGACTACTGACCATGAACTAGTTCAAATGACAAGCCTCGTGTCTGGGATAAGAAAAAGAACATGAAAAACAATGGTGTGGTAGATGCTAAGGTAATCCTAAGTGCTCTGAGACTAAACAAAAATCAAGTTGCTAACATCCAACCAACTAGATGCAACAAACAACACCTTCTTAGAACAATCAGATCAACAACACCAAAATGCAAAGGTGAACCAATAACAAGAACAACTATCCTAAACACAAGTACACACAACTATCTGAACCCATCAAAACCATCATGAAAAAGTTGTTAGATTCAAATCTGATAACACTCCCTAACTTTGAAAACTACCAAGAACTAGAAGAGAAACCATCCTGGTACAATGAGAAGGACCTTTGTGATTTTCAAAAAATCAAAGGACACAAAACAACAAACTGCATGAGGCTAAAAAACATTATTCAATACCTCATAGAGAACTATACCATATCTATTGAGGTACCATTAGGGAACCAATATCTTAAGATATAAAATAACCCTATGCCATATCATAACAAAGCAAACAACACTAGAAAAGCTAAGGATTACATGAACGTACAACATACAAATTCCAATGTAGTTGCTTCTTATGATAGCATCATCACTGTCGTCACTATCAAACGGCATAGTGTGGAGTCAGCACACGATCTGGTAAAGTCACCATCTAAGGAGTCCCATCTCAATCTTGGGTACAACCTACTCTGCCAGCAGTAAGTACCAACAAGTACAATCTCTTTGAACAGCTCAAAAATACCCCCGTATAGATATCAACCCTAGAATTGTTGAGGCTATCACCTGCACATAGGTAAATCCTTGAGAAAGCTTTATCAAAGTCATCTGTTCCTGAGGATATTGATACCAATCAATTTTAAGCTATGGTAGACCATATCGCTAATCATCTTCTCACCTTCTCTGCGCAAGACCTACCATCATAGCCATCTCATAATTGTGCTTTACACCTTGAGGTTTTCATTCATAAAAACAAGGTCAAAAGAGTCTTAGTAGATGGGGGTGCTGGATTGAACATTTGCTCCCTTCAGCTGATAAAAAATATGGGCTATTCAAAGGATACTATTGAGAGGACAAAGAGTACCACCATTAGGGAATACGAAGACCAAGAATGGGTATCACAAGGAATCATTGCACTTCCCATACAAGTAGTCCCTCTCATTGCAAAAAATACATTCCAAGTGCTTGATCTTGATCTTCCCTATAACATCTTTCTTGGTCAACCATGGATCCATGCTTTACAAGTTGTAGCCTCAACTTATCATCAATATGTGAAGTTCTCTTTTGAAGGTAGAGAAATCACCATCCATGGAGACCTTGAGCATTTTTATTATTGCAAAAGTCTTGAAGCCAAGTTCTATAAAATTCCCCAAATACCCAAGAATAATGAGGGACCTACACCATCTACCTCATTTTTTGACCCATCATCTCTTGCATCTACCTCACAAGAAAAAAAATCTATTGTGCAGAGTATTCCCGACGTCAAATTCGTAATCCAAGATGATGGTTGTAGGAACTACAAGCTATTGAAATACACCTTTGTCTTGGGAGAGTTACCCATTTCTCCTCAGTCTCATGGGAAACCAACATCTAGCACCAAAGAACCTGAAACAATCAAGATGGTAGCTACTACCTTCACCAAGTGGGGGGATTTGAACCAGGAAGATATCAATGAAGAAGATATCTCTAAACTCCTCTATCAAGATGAATGACCTATCCCTATTCTTCCCATGGAATATGATAACAAAGGCTTGTAGCTCATGCAGAATTGGGGATATAACAAGAATGAGAAGCTAGGAAAACATTATAATGGTTTTCTAGAACCCATCATTCCTGAGAAATGACTAAAGAAACTCAGCCTAGGTTTTTACCACTAGCAAGGTCACCCTTATTGGCAAAGGTACTTCTGCTAAACGAGATGAGGCTTCTTCCAGGTTACCTACATCACATGATACAACCTTAGATGACTTCCCTCTTGATGTTGCTGATTTGTTTGAGAACAACAACTTCTTTATGATATATGTTACATCCTTTACTGCAAAAAATCAACCAACTGAAATATGCCTAGTCTACCCACAACTCAATTACATAGACCAACAAGGACCACCGATTCTAGATTTATTTGAAAAAAATTTAAGCGATCTCATAATTCATGGGACTCTGTGACAACTTACCATGGAAAAATCACAATGCAAGTTGTGACATAGAGCTAGATACAAAACCGTACTATGGGGAGATGATTTAATCCTTCAGTCGCAAAATTAGTGAAATAAAACTAGCATGCAGATCTTTAAGTGGAAACCACACTATGGCACTTTTTGATCCTAAAAACATAAAAACAAAGGACACATCCAATGGTGAAAACCTCTCTGAGGAACCCAAGGTTGAGGGATTTAATCTCCCCCTTAGTGCAATACATCTAGAGAAGTTATCAGTACTAGCAGAAAAAGCCACTCCAGTTAATGTGGGAGCAGAAGAGGCACCAAAAATCACTTTTATGCTGAATCCTTGTTGGAAAAAGAATAGAAGAACCTGACAACATTCCTAAAAGAGAAAAGAGCTAACTTTGCATGGTCATACACAGATATGCCAGGCCTTGATCCTGAAGCTAAGCTAGTCAAATAGAAATTAAGGAGAATACACCCTTAGATAGCACTCTTAGTCAAACTTGAGTTACAAAAGCTTCTAGACGTTGGATTCATCTAACCGATAATTATCTTGAGTGGGTTTCAAACCTAGTATCAGTCTCAAAACCCACTAGGGGCATCAAAATATGTGCTGATTTTAGAGACTTAAATAAGGAATGTCTGAAGGATGATTTCCCTCTTCCTAACATTGATCTCATTGTGGACTTAACAGTTGGGCATCAAATGTTGTCACTCATGAATGGTTTTTCAGGCTACAATCAAATCATAATCACTAAGGAAGATCAACACAAAAATATGTTCACTTGTCTATGGGGAACCTATTGTTAGAATGTGATACCATTGGGGCTAAATAATATAGGAGAAACCTATCAAAGAGAAATGACCCTTATATGCCATGACGTGTTCCACAAAATAGTCAAAGATTATGTGGACAATATTTTGGAAAAATATAAGAAAATAAGTGAGCACATACAAGTCTTAGGACCTATCTTTGATAAGCTAGATGAATACAAAGTAAGGTTAAATCCAAAAAAGTGTCTTTGGGGTCACATTAGGGAAATTTTGGGCTTCATTGTCTCACAAAGAGGAATAGAAATTGATCCAACAAAGGTAAAATCCATCATCAACATGGAACCACCACAAAAACTAAAGTATATGAGAGGGTTACAAGGAAGATTTCAATCCATCAAGAGGTTCATAGTGTAATTATCAGATAAAATCCACCCCGCATCTTCTCCATAAAGGGATAACCTACAAGTGGGATGAGAAGTGTGATAAAGCTTTCCAATAGATCAAACACTATCTACTAACACCTCTAGTGCTCATGCCACCAATACCGAACAAACCATTGATCTTGTATATCTCAGCAACACCAGCAGCACTAGGAGCTCTTCTAGCACAACATGATCAAAATGAAAAGGAAAGAGCTATTTACTACATTAGTAGAACCTTGGTGGGATATGAAATGAACTATTCACCTATTGTGAAAGCATTCCTAGCAATAGTTTTTGCTTCATAAAATTTTAGGCACTACATGTTGTCACATCAAATCAAGCTCATTGCAAAGATTGACCCACTCAAATACCTATTATCCAAACAAAATCTCATAGGGTGAATGGCCAAATGGGTGATGATCTTAATAGAGTTTGACATAGAGTATGTAGAGCATAAGGAAATCAAAGGACAAGTGATCATAGACCAACTAGCAGAGGCACCCATCTATGTAGAGAACCCTCTAATATCTGAATTCCCTGATGAATCAGCGTTCCTCATCAATCTCATAGCTAAGTGGAAGATATACTTTGATGGATCATTCAACCAACATGGATCAGGAGTAGGTATTCTTTTCATCACCCCTCAAGGGGATTGTATCCAAAAATCCTACCAACTATCATTCCCTTGTACTAACAACATTGCTGACTATGAAGCCTTAATCACAAGTCTAAGAATAGGAGTTCAATGACAGATTCAAGATATGAAAGTATATGGAAAATCAGAGTTGGTTATCAACCAATTCAATGATGACTATCAAACTAAGGATGATAAGCTCACTCCTTATAAAAATATGGTGGAAAATTTCAAGGACCTTTTTATAGACATAACTTTTGAGTAGATTCCTCACATAAATAATAGAGCAAAAGATTCCATGGCAACAATCAGATCACTACTAGATATGCCAAACAACATCCTCCAATGGGAATTCTTGGTAGAAAAACTTCTCGTACCAACTTTTGAGATCCCTAAATCAGAATTCATGTGTGTCATTGTTGGTCCTGGATCCCCATGGTACCATGACATCTTTACCTACCTAAGTAGAGGAACTCTCCCATCCGATATCACCTCGAACCTTAGAAAGACCTTTGTTAAAAAGGCATCTCAATTCATGATCTTAGGTGATACCCTTTACTGCTGAAAGATAGAGGGGACATTTCTATGATGTCTTAACAAAGAGGAAGCCTTAACTGCTTAAACAAAAATGCACAATGGTATATTTGGGTCCCATTCTAGTTGTATGATGTTAACTAAGAAACTATTGAGGACTGGATACTATTGGTTGACCATAGAAAAGGAAGCTCATTAGTATGTTTAGAAGTGTGTCCAATGTCAACAACATGGAGATCTAATTCATTCTACCTGCTCAGAATTGAACCCATGATCACAACCTAGACTTTCTCAAGGTGGGGACTTGACCTCATAGGGCTTCACCCCACTTCCAATGGCCATAAGTTTATCATAACAACCACTAAGTACTTTACTAAATGGGTCAAAGAATTCCATGACCTACCATAATGAGGAATCGAAAATGCCAAATTTATCCTAAACTATTGAGATTTGGATACTATTGGTTGACCATGGAAAAGGAAGCTCATTAGTATGTGTAGAAGTGTGTCCAATGTCAACAACATGGAGATCCATTATTCTCTAGCTCAAGAATTGCAAACCATGACACCTAAGAAACTATTGAGGATTGATACTATTGGTTGACCATGAAAAGGGAAGATCATTAGTATGTGTAGAAGTGTGTCCAATGTCAACAACATGGAGATCTAATTCATCTCTGGCTCAAGAATTGCAGCCCATGATCACACCCTGGACTTTCTCGTAGTGGGGACTTGACCTCATAGGAAAAATCACCCCACCTCATCCAATGGCCATAAGTTTATCATAACAACCACTAAGTACTTTACTAAGTGGGTCAAAGGCATTCCCATGACCTACATAACGAGGAAGCAAAATGCCAAATTTATCCTAAACTATCTAATTTGTCGCTACAGTGTTCCACAAACCCTCATCTCAGACAATGGAACACCCTTTAAGAATTAGGATGTGAAAGAGCTATGTCAAAGATTCAACATCCAACATCAATTATCTACCCCATATTATCCCCAATGCAATGGCCAAGCTAAGGATAAAAAATAAAACTATCCTAAAAATCCTAAAGAAAACTATCAACAAAGTTGGTCGTGACTGGCACCTACAGCTGAATCCTACTCTTTGGGCTTATTGAACTAGTATCCACATGCCTACAGGTGCAACCCTGTTCCCCTTGGTCTATGCATCAAAATCCATTTTTCCTATTAATGTTGAGCTCCCATCATTGCAAGTATCACTACAAAACCTGATCACTGATGAAGAATACAAAGCGTCTCGGCTGAATGAGCTAAAATTCTTGGATGAGCATCATCTTGACACAATCAATCACTTGCAAGTATATCAAAACTAACTAAAATGGAGCTATAATAAAGAATCAAATGTTAGTCTTTCCAAGTAGGGGATCTTTTCCTAAAGCAGAATTAGAAGAACCTTCCAAATTAGGATAGTAAATGAATGTTTAAGCCTAATTGGTTGGATCCCTTTGTCATCACAATAAGCTACAGATCAGGAGCATATCAACTATGAATGCCTAAAGGATACCCTTACAGGAACCAACTAATATATTGCATCTTAAAATGTTTTATGCCTAGTCTTAAAGGGTGCAAATTTGAAAACACAAAAAAAATAATAATAATAATCAAAATCCAAAAAAATTGGTAAAAGGATTGAAAAAGTAAAGAAAAAAATTGTTCTCTGTTGAAAACCACTTTGGTGGCACTTTGGGAAAGTACCTTGGTGAAAACCTGGCAAACAAGAACCTTGCATAAATAACTCTCCTCCATCTATTCTTCCTTTGTCCTATCATTATTTGCACCACCATTTATCCATCACCTATTTGTGTCCTTATCATAGATTGATGTTGTGAAGTATCAAAATACCTTTAGTACTACTTGGCACATATCAAAGGTCAGTTTTTCCTACCTATATTGAGGTAGTCTATTGAATGTCACACTAGGGGCAAATCGTTATGGATCATATCAGGCTCTTATGTATCTTAAGGTCATCAAAAATACCAAAAACATCCATAAAATATTTGAAAATCCAAAAACATTTGCAAAATACTGTACAGCTAAAATCCAAAAACATTCAGAAAATTATATAGGAAAAATCCAAAACATAAAAAATACATCAAAATCCTAAAAAGGTCAAACATTGAAAATCTAAAAAATAGAGTTCCTGATGTCAAACTATGTTGTCTTTGAGCTTGAACATAGGAAGTCCATCATTGATGTGCCTCTGCGACACCCTAGGTCAATCCTTTAGAAGTTCATCATAATAAAATGTCTTTTTGTCAATTGTTCATATCTTCATCTTGTCAATAAGTTGAGTTAGTCGAACTATATGGTCTCTACATGAATGATGTTGGCAAGGATTATCTTTGATCAACCCTTGAGATCCCTAGGATAGGTCTATAGGTTAGGTTCTTGGTCAGAACTCGAAAAACTCCAAAACTTCCAGATAACTTTGAAAATCCCTAAACATTTGTAAAACTCTTAGAAAAACCAAAACATCCAAATATCAAAAATCCCTAAACATCCAGATAATTCAAAAACTCAAAAACATTCAAATAACTTAGAAAAACTTCTAAAAATTCAAGAATTGAAAATACAAAAACATTAGAAAACAAACAAAAACCCTAAACAACCTCAAATAACCAAAAACATTAACATTCACATAAACTTTCAAAAAAACCAAAAATAGCCTCAAAACATTTTGAAAATACCAAATACATTGAAATATTCCAAAAAAATCAAAACCACCCATCCCATCTCACTTTCACCCTTAATGAACCATCACTCATAATAAATCAATTGTCACCTTCAACCTTTGGCAGAACAAATAGAAAATAGGTATAGCAAGTCATAAAGTGAGAACCTAAGTGTCAAAATCTAAAGTATAGATCATAAGTAAGTGTTTCAATGAAGTGTATATCAACAACTCATCTTAGCCTCATCATCATAATATCAAACAACCATCTGATCAACATGTCCTAGGATGTATCCTTCTTGCGATGGACATTAGTGTTATCACCTGAATGTGCACCCTTTCTTGAACCCTATTCAACCACTCAATGAAAACATTGGAAGACCTCTCAAAGTGTGGGATTTGAAAACAAAGATCAACCTCTTGAGAAGTATGGCATCCTAAATGGTTATCACCTAAAGCTAATATACTCTACTAATTTGAGAAGGAAAAGGGTAGAAAGAAATACATAAGTTAAAACTAAAAATTGAAAATAAGGGTGATGCACCAAACTGAAAAGAGCTATGAAACTCAAAATTTCATACACTTTCTTGCAATAACATAAACTAAAGATGCACAACCTATTAATTTATGTCTTTACATAAATATTTCACAAAAAGGTCCTAGAACTCAAACTTCTAGTAGGAAGATATCTTCATAGCTAAAAGTTATTTTGCAGTTCAAGACACAAGTTGCAACCTGCATTGACACACTTTCTGCATAAAGGTATCAAGAAACATGAGACAAAGTTAAAAGGAAATAATCAATACCTCATAGTTAACTTGATCAATCACTTAGGAACACACAATAATGCAGTGAATAAGTAGGAAAAATATCATATCAATTGCATCCAAGGTTCTCTCTATATTCCATAGCCAAAAAGAGTTACAAAAAAGTGCCAAAATCTATCCCAAAGACTAAAAAGTCACTAAGTACAAATGCATAATCAGAACTAAGTACAAAAGAGTCAACAAAGTGACTATATCCATCAACTCCCTCCAAAAATCCACCAAAAGAGGAACTGAAAACTGATTAGGTTCGAATGCTCCCAAAAAACCAAGAATCTAGCAACAAAATACTCTCCAAAAGAGCTCCAATAGGTAAAAAAAAAAAAAAAGGTAAAAAAAATACCTTCTACCTATTGGCTATAGTTAGGGTTATGAAACCCTAAAGCAAAAGTGACACAAACCATTTGCAAAAGTATTCATTTGTAACTTTGAACATCTGGAGTCCTCTATCCACCAACAAGAGGGTTTCATGGAGACTCTGTAAAGGAGTTCATGGCGGATTCAAGAAAATATAGGGGCATATTTTTCAGCAATCCCACACCAAAAGGAAACACAGAGCTTGGGGTAAGCCTTTGTAAGTATAATCTCTACATTTCATTTTCAAAATCTGTCAATAAAATGCTCTTTTTGAACTTTGTTTGGAAAAATGATGAAAATGTTTATTTCTCCTATGCATACTCTTCATGCTTGATGCTTTCTAAACCTTTGTAGAAAAATGCAAAAACTTTCTTTCTTTGTATATTTACTTATCTTTGCAAAAAAAACTTTGCACTCCACAACTATGATAAACAATTTTTTAGGTACTAAGGGAGGAAAATAAATAACCTCATTTAGCTTTGTCATTTGGAAATGAAAGGCTCTGAGTTTCATTTTCTGAAAAAATAAAAAACCTCCTTTCTTGTCTTGGCCTTCTCTTGCAATTATTTGAGGCTTTGTTCCATGGATTACCCAAAAACTCGCACCTCTATACATTTTTCTCCCTCTATACATTTTTTTCCTCTTCAGCAAAATTTTTTGAAAGAAAACTTCTTTGTATGATAGGTCATGACATCAGTCCATGCATTTTTGGGTTTGCACTAATCATTTTCCATTGCATTTCTTGAAGGAGCAACTGGTTCGACCTCTAGTCTACTTGCAGAAAAGTGAACATGTCTTTATTTTTTTCTATTATGCCATACATTTCCCTTAAAGAATAAAGCACTTTTCTCCTTAGAAACTTTAACATTTTTATGGATCTCTTTTCTTCACATTTCCTTGTTAAAAATGGAAGTGGCTCAACCTCAATAGGTCTTTACTATAATATTAGGGTCTCTTGTATTTTTAGGCTCAAACCCTTCCATCTTTGCTATATTTGAACTTTTGGAGAAAAACCCCAAGTGGGTTTGTGTTTATGTGAAAATACATTCCTCTTTAAGGCCGCAACCATTAAGCACCAACTGGGCCTTGAAGACACTTGATGCATACCCCTTTTCTTTTGTTCTGGCTTTGAAATTTCTCCATTACAGCTGCTCTAGGGCTTTCCTCCATGTGGGCATTCTGGTTTCCTCATTCTTAAAGTTTCAACTTTACTAAAGTTGATATCTTTGTTACTTTTCTAGGTTTCATGGGTCTTGTTAAAACTTCACTTAAAACTCCAGTAACGACTAACATTCACATGCTTCTTTTAAAAGTGTAGAAATAGAAAATATATTGACATACTTGATCCTAATTATTAACACCATTTCATTCTAAATCATCCCTCAGTCTAACAATTTAATTGAATACCTTTATTTGATTAAATTCATCAATTTTCCTCTCTTAATTAAATAGTTCATTTTATCTAATTAAGTCTTTTTCTCTTGATTCAATCTATTTGATCTAATTAACCCTATGTCCATATTTAATTAAATAATTCCCTTTATTTGATTAAATCTCTAAAGTCTATCTATTAAATTAAATAAATTAAACCATGTTTAATTTAAGCTAACATCACCCCCTTTAGCTAAATAAATCAAAATATTTATTTAACTAAGTCTAAAATCATAGTCTTCTCATATTTGATTTAAATAAACCCACAAATATAAGTTAAATTTGTCACATCATCTAATCTCTCATTAAATTAATTAACCCTTAATTAATTTAATCCTAATCCATGTCCCATCCTCTAGCTTTTGCCACTTGCACATGAAAATAGATTTAATTCATTTATTAAATATTTATTTTCTCTCAACATGGCATAATGGAGGAATTTTCTCTCGAATTTGAATTCAAATCCAAGTGGACTTTGTCCTTCAAACAAGACATTAACTTCGCCTAATAAGTCCTTTTTCCTTGAGCCAAGTGGCAGTTAAGACATTCCTTTTCCCTCTTACATTTCATTTCACTAATTTCAAATATCACCTAATTGCATTTATGGGCACATTCATCAAAGTATGCACATCCCTCAACCATTCTCATCTTGACAAGTGGCACATTTCCATTGGTTGAATTTTAGTACCACATTTCTTCATTTTGGGCATTTCTCCAACTTTTCAATCTATAAATAAGAGGCTTCATTCCTCATTTTAGCATCCACAATTTGAGAAAAGTTATTATACTCAAATCCATAGCAATTTTCATCCATTTTTATCTAATCTTAGCTAGGTTATGCAGATTTTCATCTTGGAGCACACTTCAATCATCAAAAAAGTGGATCACTCTTCATCACTAATCAACAAAGCCTACATAGGAGTTGGGAAAGGGCCAATTTCTACATCAAATTGGCACCAACTCCCTCAAGAGATTAGTAGTTTGCATTGCATTTGAATAAGATTTAATATCTTTCATTTATGCTTGTTTATGTTCTTCATTTTATTTCCTTTCTATTGCAATTTAAATGGATTTCTTGGGGAATAATGGTACTAACTTTCATTTGATCTAATATGGTGTTTGTCTCTTGTGTTTATGCAGGTTTTGAATCTTGGTTCACATTTTGACACTTATGTGGGTTGAATGCATATGCAGAGATCTTAGGGACTTCACCTTTGGACTACAAATATTAGGCCACTTATTCATAACAACTTGTTCATGATGATTTGATTGAAGTTTTAAATCAATTTTCCGACATGCTTTCAAAAGGATGCACACTTTATTATTTACATCAAATCTGATTTTTAGGGGTGCATATAATCTAATTTCTAGTGCTAGCCTTGTAATAGTCATAAAATCCTTGAACTAAATCTTATCTATAATTTGAATAGGAAAACGAAGGAGGAGGGATTTTCATTTGCATGAAGAACTCACAATTTTGATGCATTGGAAGCGATCCTTGAAGAATCTTGGAGTTAAAGTGGATTGAAGCCTTAAATTTTGAAGTTGACAAAGTGTTTTTAAATGCTTAGAGCTTCCATTCCATACTTTAATTTTCTGTTTTAAATCAACTCACATCTTTTTTGGGGCTCTAAAAAGAACATTTCAAATTCTTGCTACAAAAGGGTTAAAATGAACCTTAAGAAAAACTCACTAGATTTCATTTGAGACTAACAATTGAGCAAGGAAAATTCCACATTTGATTTGGTGCTATAAAAAGAATTCACTTTTTCTTTCTAGACTTAAAAAGAACATGTGCTACTTTTTTTTGTGATTTATTACTCAAACTAACACCATTGAAAAGACGTATGTGCTTCTCCCATGCCCCATGGTGACCTTGAGAATAAAAAGGATTTTTGGTGGTCTTAGGTTGAGATAAAGTGATTGCCTTCAGACTTCATTTTGGGTCTAAAATTGAACAAAGCATCTTGTGAGTGTGAGTGGAACATGTTGCGTGTGTTCTCCCTTTGTTTCTAAACGAAGGTTGATTGAACTACAAATATTTTTTCTCATTATTTTTTATCTTAGAGGGCCTACCTTGGGGAAAAATTACTCACCCAAGGGAACAACTCAAGCAGTAACACTCTAAAGCCAAGAGTATTTCTAGTTGGGATATATAAGTGGGTAATCGCCGCGATTACGCACCGCTCGATGAGAATGGTAGCAATGGTCTTCGCTCATGGGTCAACTCCTACGAATAGAAAGTATGAACTAAAACCTTTGTTGTAGAAAGGCCAAAATCTCTATCTATTTGTTGGTGCAAGAACAATCGTTCTAAAGCCACCCCACACTTTTACAATTTTTAGTAGAAATGGAAAACATGCCATGGGAGTTTCATGCTAATGATGCTTGGCTTCCCGAGAAGTGAGTGCCGTGAGGGAGCCAGTTGGGGTCAAGCATCTAACCATTCGCTAAAAATAAGTGTTCCTGGACTTGTCCAAGTGGGGACTCAACAAATATATTCTTTCATATCCATAGGATTGTGCTTGTTCTTGGTTAAAAAAAACTTTTCTTGTTCGTAAAAATTTGGAAACAAACATTTAACATTGTCATCAAAACTTCAAACCCTTTAGGAAGAAAATAAAATTGACCAAATTCATATGTTATTGCTTTCCCTTGGGATTTTATCCTTAGGGGTTTCTAAAAACTTGGATTTATATCTCAATTTTCTTACTAAAGTTAACAATAGGTAACCCTTGCCTTGATTTCATCAAAGTTCCACATGATATACCTTGTGGAATGAGAAGAAGTTAAGACATTGGACATCTAGTTTGAAAACCTGATCAAAGAAGGTTTGTTGTAAAATGAAGTCATTAAGCAAATACTAAAAACAATTGGACCCCACACATGTGTCTCCAATGATTTCACACAAGATCAAGATCAAGAAACCAAAGGTAAAAACTCTTAGTTTGAAAGATCACCAAAAGTGTCTCTCAACGCTATACGAATTCAAACAAAGACTGCTTTTTAACTTTTACAAAAAAGCTTCAAGAAACAATCATGGTTTATATTCATTCTATTATTGTCAAAACCCAAATATTTTTAGAGAATTTGAGCATCTTGTTTAGAGAAAATCATGTTATTCAAAACTGAGGTCTAGTAAGCAAGTGTCTTTTTTAGGTAATCATAGGATCAAAATCAAACATTTATCCATCTTCAAACATCAAAACCATCTCATCATCAACTCTTTGAAAATCTTGGTAAAATCCTCCATGTTAAACTTTGGGTGAATCATTTGAAACCAGTCCAAAATCATCTTGTTTGATTAGATGTGTGTAGATGCATCCTTCTCCACATATTTGGTCAAATTATCAAATCTTGTGAACAAATTCATCCCTTGATAGCATCTAACATCTTGGGATTCAGGAGTTCATTATCCAAAATCAAAGTCAAACCAATCAAAATCATCTTGCTTGGATAGGTGTGCTTAGATGAATCCTTCTTCTCACACCTAGACAAATTAGCATCTTTTGAACAAAATATACTCTAGGACAACATCCAACCTCTTAGATTTATGAGTTCACCATAAAAATCAAATCCAAAATCAAATCAATCTCAAAGAAAACATCAAAATAAAGTCCTAAAATTTAACATACCCTTCAAGATTTTCTCAAAGAGTTCCAATCATCCATCAAACATCCATCTTACATCCATATCATTATCATCCTTTTGATCTTTAAATCATCCTAAAAATTTCTCTTTTGTACCTAAAAGATATATCATTCTAAATAATTAAAGGTTCATCTCTTATATTCTTGAAAAATTGATCCCTATTTTATGGTGCAAACTAGATCTCAACACAAGAAGGACATGGAAGCCCACAAAGAAACATCAACCTCAAGTGATCTCAGTCAAATCAACACTGACATGAATCTTGTTGGATCAAGCAATCCTACGACCAATCTTTCACTCCCCCAAGACCATCAAGAGGATGGAAAAGTGGAAGACCTCACAAAAAACCCTCATGGTATGACCCAAGATGAGATCAATGAGATGGTTCAAAATCCTGAAAATCATAGGATTGTTAACATCATGATGAAACTCCATCCTCAACAATACATGCTTGAACTATTAAAATGAGGGACTAAACTCCCTTCCTATTATGACATGGGCACTATTGTGGAACCACCTTCAACATCATTCATACTTCCCATATCATCCACACCCCCCATCACATCAACATCCCAAATTCAAAATATCACTCAAAACATCCCACAAATCACATCATCAATTGATCCAACTCAACTGATCATTAACACAGGGAGTGCATTTCTCAATGAATTACAAACACACTTTGTTGTAAACAATCAAGATTTGGATGCAAACACTATCTTGGGTCAAACAGTACCTCAAAATCCATCACATCCATATGTGCCCCTCACCTTTCATAATCAACCATCATCATCATCATTTAATGCAACACTACAAACCTCCCTCCCCATGACCTCACAAGGAGAAGGTAACCTATTTGGACTGGGGGGAATTTTTGATCCAACATCATCATCATTTCCTCAATGGAGCTCACCACTCACTTTCCCACCACTCCCACCCTTTCCATTAACATCCATATCACCTATTGGTTTGGGACTACCACTTATTTTTCCGCTCATTCAAAACCCCCTCCCAACCATCAATCAGGGCATTATACCAAATTATCCCCTCTTGCCATCAATATCGCAACAACAGATGGCAACCATCCCCACATCACAAAAAAACAACACCTCATCTATCACCCCTCAAAACATGGTCTCTCAAGGACCAAGCATATCAATCTCACCACCAACTACAACAGTGCCTTTCATCACCACAACAAGCACCATTCCGAACCCACCTCCGCCACCACCACCACCAAACATGAACACATCAAACCAATATAGTATTGTGTTACAAGAAGCTCGGCAAGCTTCCTATCAAAAGACACTCCAGCAAGTACAGAAACAACAAGTCACACAACTAGCTGCTCAACAAGTCACTCAAGCCGTGCAAGCTACTCAAGCTACCCATGCCACATTAGAAGCACAACAAGCACAATAAGCACAACAGGCTGCTCAAGCCCAAATATTATTACAATAACAACAACAACAAGCTGCACAAGCACAAGCACAAGCTTAAGTTGCACAAGCTCAAGCACAAGCACAAGCACAAGCTTAGGCCCAAGCTCAAGTGCACACTCAATCCCAAGCCCAATATCAAGCACAAAAAGCACAAGCACAAGTGTAGTATCTTGCACAACAACAAGCAACACAACAACAAGCATATCAACAAGCGCTAAAGAAATATAAAGAACAACAAGAAGCAGCCCAATTAGCAGATCAACAACAAGCGTTGTTAGCTCAACAACAACAACAAGCACAACAACAGGCCTTAATAGCACAAAAACAACAAGACCAACAACAAGTGTTGTTGGTACAACAACAATTGCAGGAATATTTGGTGCAACAACACATGCAAACATCATCCATCAACATTCCAACCAATCCACCCATCCTACCAACAATTGAACCACCTCAAAACACTTTCATTCCACCCCCTGATCCACAAAATGATGTGATGACACAAATCAAGTTGCTCTCGCAACAAGTGCTTGACCTTCAATCAGGGCAAACCACCAAAACACCCAACAACTTGTGTCCTTATCCGTTTGATAGGAACCTTGTAATGAAACCATTCCCAAAGGGATTTGAGATCCCCAAATTTGACAACTATCGTAGGATGGGAAACCCTAAAGATCACATTAGGTAGTTTCAGGTTCATTGAATGGAAGTCACATATGACGATACCTATCTGATGCGGTTGTTTCCTAGAAGTTTGGCAGGCCAAGCCATGGACTGGTTCTCTGCCCCTCCGCATCAAAAGTTCCAAGCCCCAGATATATCTGTTCACGCATCCGCACCAGCGACGGATGCCAGTCCAGAGAACCATCAACCCCAAAACAAGCGAAAGAATGAACCACTTGTTTATTCCTATAATGATGGCGGTCCAAGGCCAATCAAAGCAAATGGGACATGCCAGAAGAGCAACAAGTGTGCACTATCATCTCCAACCTCGATGGAGCCTTGGATTTCCATCTCAAAGTCCAAGGGATCACCACATATGATCAGTTCATCTCCAAGGCCCTCAACATTGAATGAGCCCTTGCTCCACAACCAATGACACAAACATATCCTGATCAGCAAAGCAACCGCCCATCTTCAAGCTATAATGACAAACCTCGCACATGGGAAAGAAACAAAAACATTACCAATGATGGTGTTGTTGATTCCAAAGTTGTCATTAGTAACCCTTGAAAAAACACACCCACACCACAATAGCAACCCCAAAATCACCATCAAACCAATCATCAATCCAACATAATAACTCAATAGCCAAACAACCAGACCATCAACAATGTTAATGATCAAAGGGGGCCACCCCAAAGAAATAAAAACTTCCCCAAGTAGAAGTACACTACCCTTGGGGAACCACTCGAGGTTATCATGAAAAAATTGATAAATGAAAACCTCATCAAGGCTCCCACCTATGAGAATTATCGGGAACTATATGTGAAACCACCCTAGGAAAATGAAAACCAGCTCTGTGACTTTCATAAAATCAAAGGACATACCAATAATAACTACATGAGGTTGAAGAAACTAGTCCAAGACCTCATTGATCAAAAAATCATAAATGTGGAGCAGCCAACTAGAAATTAGAACCTCAAAATATACACAAATCTGATACCAAATCATAACAACAAAGGCAACAATAACAATGACAAGGGGAAGGGAACATTCAAAAGCATTAATCATGTATATGACCATGTCATTGCATCCTTGGATGAATATTGTGCCACTATCACTATTAAAGCTATTCGAAATTGTGGAGTCACCACAAGAGGTAGAAAAATTACCATTTCAAGGTCATCATACCCTAACAAAGAATCCACTCCCCAACCCCGTGACTTAGTGGTTACAATGTCCTTGATCAGCTAAAAAGAACCCCAACACAAATTTCCATCATGGATTTATTAAAAATATCATCCGCCCATAAGAAAATCCTTGAGGAAGCATTGGCTTCATCCACTGCCCCCACAGATCTTGATGCAAAACAATTCCAAGCTATGGTCGAACATCATCACTTTGAATCTCCTTATGTTCTCTAACCAGACTTTCCCGCCAACCATCTCACAACCATGCACTCCATTTAGAGGTCCTAGTGCAGGAAAATAAAGTTAAGTGAGTCTTGGTGGATGGAGGTGCAGGCTTGAATATTTGTTCCCTCAAGCTCATTAAGAACTTGAAAATCTCAAAGGATTCCATTGACAAAGGAAAAGATATTACAATCAAACAATATGATGATCAAGAAAGAGTGTCCCAATGCACAATTCAACTCCCTATTCAATTAGGGCCAGCTATCATGGCAACTACTTGTCAGGTCCTGGACCTAGACTTGCCTTATAACATTATCCTAGGATGTCCATAATTCATGCAATGTAAGCGTAGCATCAACATTCCATAAATGTGTCAAA
>VDFB02027452.1:0-21889 GCA_007258455.2 Sequoia sempervirens | reverse complement strand
ATAGATGTTTTTCAATCAGCCCATCAATTAGAACTTTAGTAGTAATTTAAATAGAAAATGAATAATAATAATTTATTAAATTCAAAGTAAAGCATAATTTATATTAGTGTAATGTTGAGAATCTCCTTTAAAACTCCTTTTTCATTTTATCAATTTTGGTTAAAAAAAGTCGTTAGCCACATTCCCTACAAATACCCATAATATTGCCACTTTTTGGCCCATCATGATCCTGCACATACCATTTCTATAGATTCTATTCTTACATATTTTTTAAATAATATTATAGATAACTTATTCAAATTTTTACATCAAGTTTCCTAACTATGATTTTTCTGAATTTCATCGCCACTTAAGGGCCTATTTTTTCCATGATGATCCTACACATACGCGGTTTGATTACCAAAATGGAGTTTGACCAAGGAAAAACCCTATCCATTAACAAAATAACATTTTTTCCTCTCTTTGATGTGTGATTTGTACATTTAGGTTGAAGATCCATTGAAAAGCAAGTTTGGATATATTTGTCAAGTTGTTAAAGTTGTCACAGTACAAGATCATGGAAAGTCACCTATAGGTTGCAATTCAATGTTTAAGACTCAATGATTTTGTAGGAAAGAAGCTACAAGAAAGAATTATAGAATACTAGAGTTTTATATCAACCCTAATACTAGTAATGAATCACCACTTATGGCCTATGAGCCCTAGTATACCAATTTTGAGGCATTTCCTATATATCTTGGTTTAGCAATTTTAGATTCTAATTTTTGCTTGAAACCCTAAATTGGGACTAAATCACCCCTACTAGCATATGAGTCCCATTGTGCATTTAAAGTTAGTATTTCTAGGATTTCAAACCCTCATTTAAGCCCCTTTAGTTTCCAAGTGCATCTTTGTACTTTCTCACTTTACTATTTTGATTTGAATTCATTTCTAGATCATTTACTTAAGTCTTGCATATCATTTACATTTCTTGTATTTCCAAGCCCTAGCTTGGTGGTGAACCCCATTTTACGTTTTAATCACGCCCTATGAAACTTTAATGCAGATCACTTTCCATCATTCCATCCTTGGATTGAGATCTCTAGGGTTTCCTTGAGTGAAACATGTAGAAAATTGGTTGTTATATGTCCTAAAATATGCATATATAAAAAAAACCATTTTCTATGTTTCATTTTGGTGAACCTTCCCTTTAGAACACCTTATTCTCATTTAGAGTGCATTACAGTCCTATATATAGCTTACATTAACTTTGCATTAGTTAATTTGCATCTAGGGTTTCTAAATCTTGAATTAGTGAAAGTGCATATAGGTTGCATTTCCTACCTCTTGCATCATTAAATTTCATTTGAAAACTATAATTGCACTTAGTCTATACAACATTTAAACAAGAAAACCTAACATTCACTCATAATTTTTTTAAATTTGTGTAAAAACCCTAATATGGGACTCATATGCTCCTTTGGATTATTTAGTCCTAGTACATGTGGTTTTTCCTCATTTTTGGGTATTTTTTACTGACTATCTATCAGTATTTGAACCTCTAAAATTCCCAAATTGGGACTCATATGCCCCTCTAGGTGATTTATTCATGTGTCAAACCTTAAACTGTATTTTTTAGTAATCAAAACCAT
This sequence comes from Sequoia sempervirens, assembly GCA_007258455.2. Taxonomy (NCBI): domain Eukaryota; kingdom Viridiplantae; phylum Streptophyta; class Pinopsida; order Cupressales; family Cupressaceae; genus Sequoia; species Sequoia sempervirens. Next base: position 20,258 of record VDFB02027452.1, on the reverse strand, counting down.
GTTTTTGTGATTCTATGTGTGGTTGTTAGATTTCTATTCTAGTTAGAAGAGCTTTTGTTTCATTCATTTCATTGTACCTTGCTTAATTTCATTTGAATCCAAATTAGAGAATAGTATTTATCTTGCATTCATTGATTACCCCTTACATGAGCTTTACAAATTGGTGTCCTTTTGCTAATACTATAGTGAGACGAAGTTTGAGAAGTTCATATAATCCCACAATAGCACAATCATCATTGACCTTGGGTTATCTAGCTCTTTCACTACTAGCATTGACACTAGGTATGGATCATACCCTTAACAAATCTTTTCCTTCAAGTAGTGTGATAAGTATTGAAACAATGGTTGTTAGTATTCCATAAGAAAACATAATCAAAATCCATGAAGACTTAGCAATCCTACAAAATCAATTAAGTACTAAAAACATTTTAACCACTACTATCCCTACTATAGATAATATACAAATTGTATAATTGAAATTGAAGAATGAGTTGAACTTGTGCATAACCTAGCTCATATTTTTGTAAAACATCTTACCTCAACCACTAGTGGTGCTCAACCTTTGAACAATGTCCAAAGTCAAGGAGGAACTCAAATTACTCCTCCTACAACCATTTCCTCTATTCCTACCTATACCAACCCTCAAGTTACAATAAAAAGACAACCTAATAGTAATGTCATTCCTACCTTAGGTATTTCTGCTAGCATTCCTCATACCTTTGTGGCATTGCACATTATATATCCTACCACTTTACCTCCCATAAGCATTCCATTCACTTCCCCCTCGAACACATATACACCTCCACCATATTCACCTCCATCTCAAAATGCAAACAATGACGTCATCCTTAACTAACTTTTACAAAATATTTCATCCCTTCAAAATCAATTTTTTTCCATAAATCAAAATCAAAATGACCAACCTACATACTATGTCAAAATAAATCCCTTATCCTTGGAGATATTGAGAACACTAATACCACAAGGTCTAGATATTCCTAGGTTTGATAAATATGGAGGGAAAGGAGATCCTTCTAACCATGTTTTCACTTATACCACATTATATAGTGATTTTTTCCTTGAGGATAATCTCTTGGATAAGCTTTTCCCTAGATCCTTGAAGGATACTGCCTTGGAATGGTTTTCATCATTACCAAAAAAACTCAATTTCTGCATTCAATGAAGGTGTTGAGGCATTTATAAGACATTTCAAAGTGCACATGAATCTTAAGATGACCTTAGTTAATTTGCTAGGATGTAAGCAAAAAGATGATGAAAAAGTTACTGACTTCATTTCATGATAGCAATTGCTTTACTCCAAAATTGACATAAATATTCTTGATCCTCACCTTCAACATATTTCCATTGAGTACTTGCAAACCAAGATACAATATAAGCTTACCATGATGAATTTTCCTTCCTTTGTACACTTGTGTACTACTCTTCATGATTATCAAAACTTGGTTAGTAGTCATGATGCAAAACCCACCTCTAGCAAACCTAAAAAGTCTAAATCCACAAACCAAAATAATTATCAATTTTTTAGAAAATAGAATAAAGGCTCCTTTCAATTTAACCCCCCTCAACCAACTCAACATATCCATACCCAAGTGGCTGCTATAAGGAGCACAAATCCTTTCACATTTGGGGATCCTACTAGGAAATTCACTCCCTTACTGGATACCCTCCATAGCACAATGTCACAACTTTGAGAACATAAAACAATCACTTTTCCTCCCACTAAAACCCCCAATCCTAATAAGCCTTTACCTTTTAATTTTAGATCCAATTCATATTTCAATTATCACCAATAAAATGGAAAAAAACATGGAACATTGTAAGTGTCTTAAACATCTTGTGCAAGACATCATAGATTCCAATCGACTTCAAATTAGAGGTGTTAATGATTAAGGAAATAAGTCTGTTGCCCCTCCCAACCAAAACTTGCAAATATTTACCAACCCTATGTCAAATCATGAAATTTCATTTTTCAAAGCTATTGAAACTAAAAAGAATGATGTGATGAATGTTGACATAGATGATGACAACATGGATACTTTGAACAAGGCCCTATGGATACTAGTGAACAAGGTCTAATGGATACTATTAAAAAAGGTTTGATTAGTTTGATTGAAACTCAACCTCGTAAGGGTTGATCTAAAAAGCCTCTTGAAATTTCTTTCTCATCTAAAGATATAATTAGAAATGCACTTGATGGTCCTCTTTACATAGCTAGTTGAATCAATGACAAGCCCACTAATAGGATATGAATTTATCTTGTTTGTGGAGAAAATGTGATCACTAAGGAATTCTTACTTTATGATAAACTAAAAGCATGGATAAAAATGCATAATGGTTTTGCTTGTCCTACGATGGGATCAATCACCCTTCCTTTACAAATAGGACCAAAAAAATTAGATGTCTCATTCTCCATCATCTCGATGTCGAACCATTTCTGTATAAATCTTGGTTATCCATCGCTATGCTCCATGGAAGCTATCTCGTTGATCATGCATAAATACTTAAATTTCCCCTTTGATAATGAAATTTTCATTCTATACCATAGTGGATTTAATCCTTTGTCTTCTTGAGGGAAATTTTTCATTAGATTTCTTTTGGCCTAAGCCTATGGAACTTATTAAACCTTGATAAGAGTTCTTTTTCAAATCATATAAAAATTTCAAGGAAAAATGGATAGAAAAACTATCCCTTAGAAACATTTCTCAACCTATGATTGAGCCTCCTATCGTTGATGAAACTATGATTAAACCTAAATACATTCAAAATAACCAAGACCAACCAAATATTGATCCTTTTCCTATCTCCTACAAAAGACTAAGGGATAACAAAAACAATCTCATCACACCTCCTAAGATAAAAAAAAGTTTAAAAAGCTAAAGAGAAAGTGATTGAACAACCTGGCATGGTTCCTTCCATTCCTCCACTTAGGGAAGAAAGGAAACCTATGTTTTATAAACCCACCCCTACACAAACATAACTTTAAAATCAAACTAAAATTAAAAAAAATGCTAGAGAGCATAGGTGTATATTTCATGCCATTGCTCAAAGGTTAAACGAAGAAAGTAACAAAGAAAATCAACATCCACACTTGATTGAGGAATACTGATGAGTCTTCCTTTTTTTGGCAACAACTAAATCCTTCTCTAGACATTGTCATTTGACCTCCCATTGTGATTAATTTAGATGAAAATGACGAGGTTGCTAGAATTGATGAAGTGAATGATGAGTTGAATACAATATTTTTCTCTTCTATGAGCTTAAATGATAATTATCCTAAGAAGAGTGTTGAAATTGGTGATGACCCTAGTATTGCACTCATTGTTGTCCCTTTGGCTAGTTGTCTTCCTTTTGTATACGATGCACAAGATTGGAATGCAGACAACCTACTTTTTGTTGACTTGTGTGTTCCTTGCTAGTCTTTTGCATTATTTTCTTTTTATTTTTTTGTGTGTGATTGCATCTCTTTGTACCATTTTTTTTTTTGCATTCCTCTATTTGTATCTACATTCTTCTCTATGTTGTAAATCCTTTATCATTTCTATGTCTTATGTTTTCCTTTTGGATATGATGCAAGGAGTTGAGACATTCAGGTCTCTTCCATGTTGACCTAAAAGGATTTTTCTTTTTTTTTCACTCTCTTTGTGTCATTCTTCTTATTCCATGAGTATCTAAGGAATGATGATAGTTTTGAGCTCTCTAAAAACATTGTACCAAAGACATAATGACCTTGAATTCATGGATCCCTTATGTGAGTTTTGGGATTTCATTTTTAGGGAAACCCCTTTTCATGATGTAACTTTATTTGGAAACATGTGACTTGGCATAGGTCTTCCCAAAGAAGCTCTCATTTCCCCTTTATTGTTAGCATTCATCATTTTCTACTTTAAAGTAATTGATTATAACATGGTGTTTAGAAATTTCTTTAAAGTGAGGGCATACATTGGCATTATTCTTTTGCAATTCATGTTCCATTGTATAGTCTTCTTACTTCATGTGATGTTTCTTTCACTTTGTGATGACATTGGGTGTGATGTTCTTCAAGAGTGTGATCTCTCTTAGCACATTGTATTCCTCTTAGTGGCTTGATGCGACACACTACATCCCCTAAGTTGTGAATCTTCTATTTTTTGATTGGTCCTCTCTTGGATACATTAGGCACAATTTTCCCTAAGTTAAGACCTTACATGAACTAAGGAAAACTCCTTTGAATGTACCTTACAATACTTTTACTATTGTTGTTATATGGCCACCTTGCATAACACACTTTGCTTGACTATGGAGCCATCCTTTTGTTTTTCATGAGTGTCAAGCATACAAAGCTTTACTTTCCTCATGAAACTCAAAGTTCATTTTTGTGTGGTGCTTTACCAAACATATTAGGAGGTATATATTTTATATGGTTTTACGTATGGGAGCTGAACATAGGCATGAATTTCCCATAGTTGTTTATGTGAGTACATACCGGCCATGTTTGTATGTTTCTCATTGGGGGCTCACCTAGTGGATTCCCTAAGGTTCCACTAGCCCTTATGAGTGTATGTGGGTTTGCATAGTAGAAATCATGTTCCACTTTAATTTTTTTTGTAAAAACAACTTAGATCTGATCCACAACATGTAGGAAAAATTGATCAAAGCTTGATCCACCACTTTTATTTTGTTTTTGTTTTCTTCTTCTTTTCTTTGATAGTTTATGCTTGTGCCTCGTTATTGCTCCTTACATCATTTTTAATATGTTTTCTTTTGTTCCTATGTTATTTTGTCATGAGATCTTGATCTTGAGGGCTTGTGTAACCCTCTTGATCATTCTCATCCTATCCTACTAGCATTGGCACACTTGGAACCCTCTTGATGTGAGTTTGTCTAATTTAGTTTAGGTTTGAAGCAAGTTCCTCCTCTCACTAAAGTGGGGGCTAAATGTAGTGTAGGAAAAATGTATCCCTTTACATTTTCACACTTGTTTGCACCCTCCTTGCTAAAACTAGGATTCTTTATGCCTTTTTGGTCCTATTTTGCATCCACAAGCCTTACTAAATTCATCTCCAAGGATAACCTTAAAATATATCAATTGAACAATGATAAATTAATTATTTTTTATTGTATAGCCTAGATTTAGTGATATGGGACTCATACACCACCTTGGGCATATGGGTCCCACTTAGGTTTGAAGGCCTAGATTTGAAAGTAACATAAAACTAAACCTTTATTGAAAAATGTGTTCCAAGCTTAGCCTAATGGGATTCATATACCCCAACTCATGTATATGAGTCCCACTAAGCTTAGACCAAATTTAAATTCAAATTCATGGTTGGATTTTATTCTTGTAGATCTAATGTCAGCTTGTAGTGATGTAATTTTGAGAAATTTGGCATAAACAAGTATAAATACAAAGTTATTTCACATATTTTCTCTAATCACTTTTCATGAACAAGTATCCTAGCAAGTTTACAAGTCATCTAGCAATTCCTTTGAGAGCATTATAGAACATTCAAGAGAATTCAAGAGTGATTATCAAGAATTTTGGAGCACTATTCAAGATTCAAGCATGATGTCAAAGTCATCATGCATCGTGCTTTTTTGAGCTAACATTTGTGATGTAGGTTCTCATGATTCAAGCAAGCATTCAAGTCAAGATCCATATCCTACAAGCAAGAGTCAAGATCCACATTCATGCTAGCCATTATATACAAGATCGTAGCCTTTTATTTAGGGGTTTGGTGAGTTTCAACATTACATATTGTTCCTTCATCAATCCTTCTTTCTATTGATATTCATTTGAAGGTTTGATTACCAAAATAGGGTTTGACCAAGGAAACTCCCTATCCACTAACAAAATAAAATTTTTCCCTCTCTTTGATGTGTTATTTGAAGATTTAGATTGAAGATTCATTATAGAGAAAGTTTGGAGAAATTTTTCAAGTTTTTGAAGTTATCACCTTACTTGCAAGATCATGGAAAGTCACCTATAGGTTTCAATTCAATATTTAACACTCAGAGATTGGGCATGAAAGAATCAACAAGAAAGAATTAGAGGATACCAAAATTTTAAATCAACCCTGATATTGATACTAAATCACCACTTGTGGCATATGAGTCCTAGTATACTAGTTTTCAAGCATTTTCTATAGATCCGGATTTAGTAGTTCCAAATCCCCATTTCATCCCAAAACCCTAAACTTAGATTAAATTGACCCTCTTAGCATATGAGTTCCAATGTGTATTAAAAGTTATTATTTTTAGGATTTCAGACTGTTATTCAATCATCTTGAGTTTCTAGGTGCATCTCTATACTTTCTCAGTTTACGATTTTGATTTGAATTCATTTCTAGGACATTTACTTAAGTCTTGGAGATCATTTACATTTCTTCTCTTTCCAAGCCATAGCCTAGTGGTGAACCCCCTATTAGCCTTTAATCACACCCTAGGACACCTTATTGCAAATATATTTCCCTCATTCTATCCTTGGATTGAGATCTCTATGGTTTCCTTGAGTGAAACTTGTAGAAAATTGGTTGTTCTATGTCCTAAAACATGCATATATAAATCAACCATTTTTTATGTTTCAATGACAATGAGATTACCTACAAAAAAGGATATAACAATTTAGCAATGAATATATTGTCATTTAAATTTAAAGATATTTCCACTTTTAGTGCTTTATCATTACAAACACCTACTTATCTTAGTGAAATATATTATAAGTCTAAATAATATTGTTATTTTCAACACTCATTAAATTCTTTCACTCATCACACTTGATACCTCCATTATTTATCAAAATAATCCTATTAATAAAATAAAGTTTTAGTTTTGTTCCTCTCCAAATTGATTATTGGATAAGAATATTTATTTGAATTGCATGCAAAACCATTAAAAAATAACTTATTTTTCTTCAAAATATATAGTTCAATTGAGTATAGTCTTTTATAAGGTATAAAATGACATCAATAAGTTTGTGGGGGAGTGCTACATCATTAAAGAAAATAAAGGAAAAAGTATTGCTAGCTGTGGCTAGTTGCAACCATTCCCTATTTCTATATTACTCAAGGTATATACTTCTATGGATAGCATGAACGTACATCTAAACTTTAGTACACAATTAAAATCATTATTTTGTGATTGATCAACTCTCTAAATTTCCTCACTTATGATCCTTAGCCCATTCCTATTCTATCTCTAGGATAACCCAAATCTTTATTAATTAAATTTTTCACCTCCGCGGGCTCAGTACGTCTATTTTCAATTGTCATGATCAAAATTTTACTATTCACTTTTTGAAAGAGCTTCTATGATTCCATGGTACCAAAATAAAAAATTAACTTTGTATATCACCCCAAACCAATTAGGAAACTAATATTGGTGATAAATCATTCGAGACCAATTTATCTTTCTTTTTCTATGATCAAGAACATCGTTAGAAAAAAAAATAGCATTAAATGAATGGGGGTGCAATACACTTCACATCCTAACTCATATGACTCCATATGAAGCCATGTATGGCCAATTATCATCATCTCCCTAGCATACATATCAAGAAGCTTAAAGGTACATGTCATAGGCCCCACCTTTCTCAATCATGACACCATTATTCACATCCTCAAGGGCTTACTTGCACCTATCATAGAACTACATGAAGAGAAAATTTGATTAATATAATTTATTAGCTCAATTTGATTATTGTTGGCATGATCTTCCATTGAATACAACCATAAAATTAGTTATCTTTATATATAAAGACACATTACAAATTTTCCCCCAAGTTTTGTGAAACCTATTACAAGTTGAACCTTCTTTCCTTGTCTAATCTCCATTTTTCTTCCATGTCTTACATTTTAAAAAAGCTATTGGTTGATAGATTAAGGAACAATCTACTTTAGTTATGTTGGATATTGGTGGATTTATTATTTTCTTATGAACTTTGTTTACATTCTTGGTTAGATACATAACTCATCTTTGTCTACATAAAAGAGGTATTTTGGTTTTGTTATTAATAGTCAATTATAGTAAATTTTAGGTGACAAATTCTCAAGGTAATGTTAAGCATAGGATGTGGTTCTTGTGTAGTCCTTAAGTGCATCTAAATTCTCTTTAATTGCATTATTGTTGACTTACTAGATCACCCTCATCAACCTTACAAAGGTAAAAGTACACAAGAGCTGCCCACTTTTTCTAATTAGTTCTTAATTATCTACAAGTCTTATTATGGGTTTTATCTTATTAACTTAGAATGTTATAAATTCTCAATTCTAGAACTTAGGTTCATCCTATCAAATTGTGGAATACATTTTTGGATCACCTAAATGGAGATTGAGTAGTCATCAAAGAATTTTGACACTTTCCCTATGCAAACTATGGTCTTACACAAGTTCCTTGTCAACACCAAACATCTAAAAAAACTCAAACACGTGCATAAAAACAAGTATAAATAAAACAAAAACATAATACATGAATTAAAGTGTATTAGAAAGACCAAACACTAAGCGTGTCGCCATCAAAAAAATAGAAACAAGTTTAATTGATAGTATTCGAACTCAACAGTTTACCCCTAAGATTGGCCTAAGTCACGGATAGTAATCGAGCCATAGTGTTCTAGGTTCAAAAGTATCTAGAAAGAAAGTACATTAATATACCAAAGACAGACTATATTAAAGAAGGTAAAGTAATTTGATAAAATTCAATCTAATCGAGTACAGTACAACTGTGTGGTCTCGATTAAATTGACAAAAGGAAGCTCTCATTATCTTGCATAATTTTTCCCGTTTCTGCAACCAATTTCAAAACAACTCGAGAAAATTTCCGCAATGAGCGCTATGTTCTAACAATGTCGATGCACATTTGACCGTATTTATTACTGGCCTGAAATTTGTAGACTATATATAATACGGTCAAATATGCATCTGGATCGCAGGATGGACTAAATGTAGAGTCAACAATTTTATTCTCATATGGCACGGCATTACTGGAAGAAGTCGAACAGCCGGCTTTAGTTCGGCAAACAAGACTTTGCTCATCGCTTGTCACGTTTACATAACAACACACCCACGCAGTTTGTTATAAATCAGGACCTCCGCAAGCACATATTCACTGCATTTTCTCAATCTGTGAGCAGGAACATTACCATCATGGTGCTCCTCAAGCAACATAAATTTATGTTTCTTCTAATCTCTTTTGTTGTCGTCCTCCTGAGCTCGATGCATGCAGGTAAATTAAATATCAGTTCACTCAGTAATAGATACTTACAATTTCATATGTAGACAATTAAATGCGGAAGCCATTGTTTATTGTATGATCCCTTGATTCTAAACATGGTACGCTTCTTGTGCAGATTGTGAGCAAATAGGAGTCAACTACGGGATGGACGGAGACAATTTACCAAGCGCAGGCGACGTGGTTTCTTTATTGAAGAATAACAATATCGGGAAAATGAGAATTTTCAAAGCAAATCGCGATGCACTGCAGGCGTTTGCAAATTCTGGAATCGAGGTGATTGTAGGAGTCGACAACAGCGAGTTGCAGGCCGTTGCTTCCAGCCAAGATTCTGCTAACGGGTGGGTCAATGACAACATTAAGCCCTTCTATCCTTCCACTAATATCAAATACATTGCTGTAGGAAACGAGGTTTTGGCAACCTCAGCCAATGCTCAGTACGTTTCATATCTTGTTCCTGCAATTAAAAATATTCAAACAGCGCTTGAAAATGCTGGTCTGCAGAACAGCATCAAGGTCTCCACAGCCCACGCCACGACCGTCATTGGTACGGACTTTCCTCCGTCAAAGGGAACGTTCAGTGACACAGTGAAAGACAGCATGAGCTCTATTCTCCAATTCCTCCAAGACCATGCCTCCCCTTTCATGGCCAACGTCTACCCCTATTTCAGCTACGACAGCAATAGGGATTCCATCAATTTAGATTATGCGCTGTTTAAGCCCACATCTCCAGTGGCAGACGGAGATTTGTCCTACACAAACTTGTTTGACGCCATGGTCGATACTCTTCTCTCTGCCATAGGGTCCTTGGGGCATCCAGACCTGCCAATTGTGATTACTGAAAGCGGATGGCCTTCTACAGGGAAAGATGTGGCTACCATTGAGAATGCCCAGACATACAACAATAATCTCATCCAACATGTATTGTCCAACGCAGGGACGCCAAAGAGACCTGGAAGTAGCATCGAGACTTATATTTTCGCTCTTTTCAACGAGAACTTGAAGGGAGGCGATGAGACGGAGAAACACTTTGGCCTTTTCTACCCTGATAAGCAGCCTGTCTACCCTGTAAAATTCTCCCTTAACTAGTTGTGTACGTCAAAGTGACGTTACTACGAGATTGCAGTGAAGTCCTTTCAATAGACAATAATTTGAAGGCAGAAAATTCATAGGTTATGTTGAACAAGATTCATGGATATAGCGTGCAAAAATAAATCTCTTTTTGGAGCTTCACACTTGCGCTTGTCCTTTTGAGTAGATATATGGTACAGGGCTGTCACTGAGCTCGCATACATTTGGCCATTTCTCTGTTTTCTTTTGGTCAAATTATTTTACCATGTATAAACGCCATGGCGTAATTTTTCAAAACTCAACGTGGGCCATGCATCCAAAGCAATATGTTTGAAACTACTACCTATAGTTATAAGAAAATAAATACAATTTAGTAAATTAATGAATTAAAAAAATTAGAATTAATGATTTTGGATTGAATATGATAATAAAATAATTATTAAAAAATTTAAGCAATATATAATGGGCGTAGTAAGTTTTGGGTTTGATATTGATTTGATTCTATTAAATATTTTTAATTCATTTGTTTTTGTGTTAAAGAAATAAGATTTGTAAAAATTTATATGTTAAATAATGAGAATAATATTTGACAATGTATTTTATTTGTGTGATTATGGAATCATCCAACATGAAAATAAGATTATTTGATTAGATACAAATTTGGTTTGTTTGCACTAATCAATACTTTAACTATGTATATGAACTTTGCTAAATTTTAGGTCTATAATGTTGGGATTAAGATGTCTCAACCTTTGCATGTCCTAGCATTAATGTTGTTAATTAATAATTTATTTTATCCTATGTATTTATTTCATGTAATTCTTGTGATGTCACTTTGTGGGACCTACTTCGATGAGGTGGCAACTTACATGGCAAGTGGCGAGGATGAGATTCATCCTATTTCAGTGGAAATATGAATCCCAGTTTGCGGATCCCACTGTAAGCTATTTTACAGGAATTTGTGATAAGTTGTAAGAGTTGAACTATGATAGCTGCTATGACAAATTATGATAGAACTAGGATAGCTTGTATGATAGTGTAAGAGTCATGACTAGTGAAATTGTGGCAGGTGTCATTCTTGCATGTGTTAGGCGCAATGCATGTTGAGAGGACTGCAATTTGGTATAGAAATTTATGACACTTGCCTTGCATGTGTGAGATTGATTGCAATTTACATAAGCAGGTGAAGATAGGCGCTTTGCATGTTAACCTTTCTATTTGCATGCATGAAGAGAAGAGGATGTTGACACATGACAATTTTGGAGATCCATCTTTGAGATTTAAAAATATGGGGATTTACTAGAGGAGTTGTATGAAGAAATTTTTTCATTGTAGGGTTATGCTATTGAATTTCCTAGAGAAGAGCAAGATGTAATCTCCACGTTAAGGCTATGAGCCTGCAAGTGTATTATAACCATATTTTTGTAGATTAATACATTGGTTTGATGCTTCTAAGTGTTGGGTTTTCACCCAAAATGGTTTTCCCATGTATATTGTGTTTTCTTCTCATATATCTATCTTTCTTCTATTCTTCTTATCTCTCATTCTTAAAATGATAATTTACATGCCATTATGCTACTAAAATTTTCTTAGATCTAAAACTACATCAACTTTCATCTAAGGATTAATTTATGGGAAATTAAACTATGTCTATTTCCACTTCAAGGTATAGTAGTATGTGCTTGTATTATGTTGCTGAAATCTAATTTCTTTAACAAAACATAAGATACCTAAGGTGCATACTAATTCTTGGAAGGCTTTCCAAGTTCATCACTCCCTTTTGTTTGATATCATAACAAGATCCATGATTTGCATGTGCATGTATGTGAGTTCAATGTACTTTCATGTGGGTTGCATTTACTTTTATGATCTCTCATGTTCTTGGATGTGTTGATACATGGTGTTTAAGGTTTTGGGTATTTATTCTATTATGATTTATTAGCTTGATAAGCTTGAGGGAATCTATTTTGAAGGAATTGGCTGAATATTAATCCTTGCTTGAGTGGAATTTGTGTAGTTGATCTTTTTTTGAGGTGACAACAAGCAATGTGAAAGATGGAGTATTTTGAATTTGATCAAATTGAAATGATGTTGATCTCAAGCTCCTAGTTAGTTAGTGGAATAACCCTGATACATGGGGTGTGGTTACACTCCATGGTTGTGTGCAGTAGAGTATTCATATTGGGTGTCTAAGATGGCCCCCTTTGTGTTATGGTGATACTTGTGTTGTTTTTACAATGTTGTGTTGTGCTTGTACTGAGTGCTTGTTTTAGCTCCTAGTATTAGAAGGCACTATTTTGTAATCTCTTAATTCATGTAGTCTATGGAGTTGATCATTACATGATCTATAAGCTTTTGGGCTATCCAACCTCCTCTATATACATGTACATGGTGGTCAAGTTGGTCTTTGAATGGGATTGGAGTTCCTAGACCTCAACTTCATTTGGTTGTTTGTACTTGGATGGCTCATATTCATGTTCTTTCGATATGAGGGTTTAATACATTTTCCATTCAAAGTCTAGGGTTATGCATATTTATGATATTTCATTTTTTTTGGCTTAACTATTATGGTTTTTTTATATTTATTGGTCTTCTAAATGATAAGTGGATATGGATTTGCATGTGTGTTATGAACTAAAGTGGGTTTGCAAGATTTATATGGTTAATCAAAACATGTGATTTTATAGATCTACAAATGAATTAATTTTTAGATAACTTTTCCAATAGGTTATCTAGATGTAAGATAGTTATAGGTTTGCATGTATTCTTCTTGCATGTTTTGAGAAGGTTTTATAGTTTTCCTATTTTCTACAAAGTTGTGGGTTCTTGTAGATATTAAGTATTCACTTGTTAAGATGAAATATGAGTGATATTATTTTCTAGATGTGTAAGTGGATTTAGATTTACATAGCTCAATTGTTTTTTATAGGTTTCACATGTTAACAAAAATATATGGATTTTACATTTGTGAAAATTATTATATTCAAACTCTTAGAGTTTCTTGGATGAAAGCAATTATAGATTTACAAGAATGCTTCATTAGTTCCCTGACAATGGTATTTAATCATGAATTTGTGTGGTAAATTGAGTCTAATGTTTGAGTCTTGAAATCTACATGTTATCTTCTATGATATCTCAAATTTGTATGTTACCAATATGATGATGGGTTTTCTTGTTCAATGTTATCTATCGATCATAGAATTGTATGGGTTGATCACCCATTTAGATGTAGTTGGAGGATTTGAATGCAGACTATCTATATCCATGAGATTTATTCAAAGTTGACAAAGATTTCATTAGTTGAACTTTTCTATTGTCATTTGTGTATTGGTATGTGTTGCATTGGGATGAGAGGATGTTGTTGAGTACCTAAATAGTCAGTTATGGGGACATGTAGCATGTTCTACCATGATGTCATGGATAGCTTCTAAATACATTGTTTTGTGTGAGATGTTGTGATAACGATGGTATGTTTCCTTGAATTGGAGATGGATAAGTCATGATGCTTGGAGAGATCAGTATCATTGTTAATTGGGAGCTTCAACAATGACTATCGATTCATTACTTGGTGAATGATGATCTTCTTTAGTGTTGCAGATGTTAATAGAAGCAGCTCTTAGATATTATTGTTGTAGAAGGGTTCATTTACATTTGCTCTTGGAGTCTTTGGTTGAGGTTTCATGACTTGTATTTTGACATATGATCCATTTTTGATAGGATAGTTATGTTATTATGTCATAATGTACACTTTTTTGCACATTAGAGTTTTGGCGTGATATAGGTACATGATATGTTCATTGGATCATATGATCTTCTTTGAGGAGATGTGAGATCCTAATGTTATGTTTTCAATTCCTAATTCCATGGTTGGAGCTTTGATAGTGGTCTAGTTAGTTCTCTTATTATTGAGTACCTTTTTCATGTGCTTGAAAGCTTCATGTGAGTGTAACATTTCATTTGATTTTAGCATGGGTTGATAAGTTGTAAATGCTCATGGATACTTGGGGACATATGTGAGGCAGTTATTGTGTTACAACAAAAAATTTGAGGAGCCTTTCACTTGGATATAGATAGTTCATGATGGACTTTAGAGGAGGTTGTTCTTAGATAAAGTCTATGAGACTTGGTATATCTTGGAGGAGCAATCTCATTCCCTAGACTATTGGCCTACTTGACAAATAATCATCTAAAAGGTATATTCCAATTTGTTTTTAGATGTATTAATCTTTATGCTTTGTCTTCTCATATAGTTGGATATTTAGCTATGCTTTCTAGTTTTGGAGGGTTCATTGAAGGAGTGTTTGGCATGTTTTTATCTCCTTTTCTTGTTTGATTCATTAGAATTTTTTAGAGATGTTATTAGGTTATTTTCCTAATACTGTAAGATTTTTTTTGAGTTTTATCTTCCTTGTTTAGAGATTCTTATATCCATTTTGGTGACATGGTGTATATATATATATATATGTATATACCATGTTTGTTATAATGAGATTGAACATTTGTGTGTTGTTGAGACTATCTTGTGGTTGTGAAGGAGATCTTACCATAGCTTGAAACTTTTAGGTGTTGGTAGAAGAAAATGATTGGGATATGATTTATAATTTTTCTCTTTGTTCTATAGCTTCATCTCGTAGGTTCATATTCACATAGCTCTGTGTGGTTAACTTGGGAGAGTTATGGTGACATGTTATCAAAGACTATGTACAATGATTTGTGTTGCATGTGTGGACCATTGCGATTCTTCAAGATTTGTTATTGCTTGCTTTATTTATCCACACTTTTGTATAAGTGTTTATTAGTAGACTTGATATGACACGGTCTATATTATATTTAACATCACCATGTAGTGGTAATTCCTAGATTTTTCTATCTTCATTGACTATTTTACAACATGAAGCTTATGATTATAGATGATGTCTTGGATATGTTGTTGCTATGAGTTTGTTGATGTTAAGTATACCATTGAGGTATGAAAAATTGAGTGGTTTATCAATTTTTTGTGGCTGCTATTTTTAGTCTTATGGGTTTATCAGTTAGATGAGGGCAACCTATTTTGATTTTTTTCTAGCTTATGGTTTATCTTGTTCTCTAGAGGATTCTTTAACTTGAAAATTATGTTTAGTATATGGGATTGGATTTGTTTGGCATTTTTTTTAGCTCCTGATCATAGTTGAGTTGTGGCAATATCCTATAGCCTTTGTTATCACTTGGATTTTATGTTTTTGTTCCTTGGATTGGTGCATTTATACTTTGACTTGTTCATTTTCTTCCATAGGTGGCATGTTGGAGGACAATAGGAGTTCTTCCTTGATATGGTGGACATATTGGATGTTACTATAAGTATCTTATTGTTACAAGAAAGCATGAAGCACTGAATATTCATGTGGTTTCATGTTGTTTCAAGTTATATATAAATTCATAATGGTATTGAACCGAAGGGAAATAGGGGGTAAACCTTTTAGGAGATGCATAACTTTGGGACCTATTTCAATCTTAGTTCATTAGGAAACCAAGATCCCTCAACTAAGTGAATCAATTAAGGGAAGGACATAAGGGTGTTTCCTTAGGTGTGATTAAATTTGGGTTCATGATGAAAATGAAGATTTAAACAAGAAATGCAAAGTCTAAGCACTAAACTGTAGAAACATGAAATCATTAAATATAATGAAAAAATAGAAATTAGAAGAAAAGGAACCTAGTAAACTAATCGATTCTAAACAATATTTGCAACTCTAAAATTCTACTTTTTAAATTGCACTGGGACTTACACACTAGGTTGGGTGATTTAGTCTAGCTATAGGAATCTAGGAAATATCTAGAATCTTCTACTGGTAAATCAAGATCTAAAGAAAAATGGTAAAAAGACATATACTGAAACTCATACGTCTAGAAGGGTGATTTAGTCCAAGTATTAGGATTTGATTGAAACTTCTAAAGCCTCTAGTGATCTTTTGTCCCTTTCATCTTGTCTAATCTCCAAGTTTTAAAGTCTAAATTTTGGCCTATAGGTGAGTTTCCATGAAGATGAAAACTTCTTGATAACTTTGACAACTTTGACAACTTTTTCTTCAAAGGATCTTCAAGATCCAATTCACCTAAATCTACAATCACACATGAAGAGGGAAAATTTTGTTGTGTTGGGGAATAAGGGTTTGCCTTGGTAAAACCTCATTTTGGTAATTAAATCTTGAAATGATATGAAATAACATGAAGGAAGGTTGAATTAACAAATGTAGTTTTACAACTCACCAAACACTTGAAACAAAGGTTCCAATCTTGTGTGAAATGGCTCTAATGGAGGTGGATCTTGATTCTTGATCGAATTCTTAAAGATCTATCTTGAATGCTTGCATGAATCATGAAATCACACATAACAAATGTTAGCTCAAAAACATGCATGATGCATGAAGACTTTCACATGTGATGCTTGAATCTTGAATGTAGCTCCAAAATGTTTGATAATCAACTTTTGAATTCCATTGAATACTCTTGAATACTTGAATTCCTAGATCACACTTGTTCATGAAAATTGCTAGCTTGTTATACAAGATGACATAATATCTAGGATAATAAAATACCACCAAGAATTTGATTTAAAATGGGTCTTAGTTAAAGCATGACTCATATGCAAGGTTGGGCATATGAGTCCCAGTGTCTTAAGAACATGGGACACAAACTCCAAGAAGTGTTAATTTCAATGTAATATTTAAAATTAGGCCCCAAGACCTAGGTTGGACCCATATGCCCAAGGTGGTGTGTGAGTCCCAAATAATAAGATCTTTAACACATAACCTCAAATAGTAAATTATCATTTTCCATTTATTAAGTGTTAGGATTGTCCTCATAAAAATGCATTTAATTAGGCTTGTGGAAGTAAAATGGGACCAAATAAGACATAAAGAAGCCCAATTTTAGTAGGGGGCCCCAAAAAAGTATGAAAATGTAAAGGGATACATTTTCCTATACCACATTTAGTCCCCACTTTAGTGAGAGGAGGATCTTGCTTCAAACTCACATCAAGAGGGGTCCAAGTGTACCAATGCTAGTGAGATAAGATGAAAATGATCAAGAGGGATGATCAAGCCCATAGGATCAAGATCATATGGAAAACCAAGATAGGAAAAGAAGAAAACACATGTGAATGATGTATGAAGCAACAATAAGGTAGACACATACACTACCAAAGACATAAAAAAGAAAGAAAAAGAAAAAAAAGGTTGGATTAAGCCTCAATAGTCTATCCAACATGATGTGGACTAGGTCTAAGTTTTTTTTCCAAAAAGCATTTACAAGTATAACACAATGTCCACTATGAAAACCAAACACACACTCACAAGAGTTAGTTAAACCTCATTTTGTCCACTAGGGTAGCCCCTAGTGACACACATACACATGTGGTCAATATGTCCTCACACACACAAGCAAGTGGCTATGGGAAAGTCACACCTAAGTTTGACTCCCATACATACGAACCATACCAAAGCTATATTAAGTCTTGATAACTTTGATAAGGTGCCACACAACATGAATACCATGATACATGAGGCAAAAAAAATTTATGCTCATACTCATGAATAAATAGGATGGCTCCATAGGAAAGAAAAGTTTGTTATGCAAGGTGGCCATATAACAGTTATTGTAAATACAAAATTAGTTTAAGGAACATTCAAAGGGATTTTTCTTAGTTCCTGCAATGTCTTAACTTAGGGAACATCATGCATAATATCTCTGAGAGAGGACCAATTGAAGAATAGAGGATTCACAACTTAGTGGATGTAGTTTGTCACATCAATCCACTAAGAAGAATATAATATGCTAAGAGAGATCACACTCTTGAAGGAAATTACACCCAACATTACCACAAAGAGAAATATTCATCACATGAAGTAAGAAGAGCACACAATGAAATAACAATTGTAATTGAAATGTAAAAAGAAAAATGCCAATGTATGCCCCCACTTTAAAGAAATTACTAAACACCATGCTGTGAGAAATTATTTTAAAGTAGAAAATGATAAATTGTAACAATAAAGAGTACATGAGAGCTAAATATGCTAAAAAATTGTCTTAAGGTTGTTAAGGAAAATTTTTATGTAGTTTTTCATGCTCTCATCATCTTCTCCAATGATGTCAACTTCACAAGGACATGCATGAGGAGTTGATTGTGCATGAGTGAGTTCAATTTCATTAGGATCATTTCCAAAAACACAACTTGACACATCAATTAATGATTTCAAGGACATTCAAAACTTACCAAAGCATATATCCATGACGAAATGCAATGCAATGAAGAATAAAATGTGTAAATGTAATTTTTAGATTTTAACAAGGTAAATTTCTAATTACACTATGCAACAATTTGAAAATAAAATATTGTAAATGTAATTTATTAGTTAAGAAATGCACTAAATGAACCCAATTAAACTAGGTATAATGAAAGGATTGAAATAAAAAATTAGCAAACTAAAACAAAGATCTGATAACATAAAACAAAGGAATAGAAATGAAGTTTTTAATACTGTAAAATGTGGATGTAGACCTGATATGGGGCTAAATCACCCAAATGAGTGAATGAGTCCTAGTTAGGGTTTTTGGAAGGTTTAAATATTGAAAAATAGACAACACAAAATTCTCAAAAATTTGGAAAATCAACCTGTACATGGACTAAATTGCTAAGGTAATTGAATGAGTCCTAGACTAGGGTTTTTTAACCAAATTTAGCAAATTCTAAGTTGATGTTAAGGTTTCTAAATTGTATGCTCAAATTTTTGTTTACAAGTATAGTTTTCCAATGAAATTGAATGATGCAAGATGCAAAAATGCAACCTATATGCACTTTTTCTATAATGCAAAGTTATTGCAATATAGATATAGGACTACAATGTTCTCCAGATCATAAATTCAAGTGTCTAAAGGTTGAGTTCACCAAAATGAATTGAAGGGAAATAGGGTGTCCACCTTTTCAAAGATGGACAACTTTGGGACCTATTTCACTCTTATTTCATTAGGAAACCAAGATCCCTCAACCAAATGACTCAATTGAGGGAAGGACACAAGGGAGTTTCCTTAGGTGTGATTAAATGGGGGTTCACCATTAAATTGAAGCTTCAAAGGAGAAATGAAAAGTCTAATGCACTAAACCTTAGAAACTTGAAAGAATTAATCCAATGAACAAATAGAAATTAGATAGAAAGAAACTTTGTAAAATGATGGATTCCAAACAAGATCTGCAACTCTAAAATTTTACTTTTTAAAGTGCATTGGGACTCATATGCTAGGGTAGGTGATTTATTGGATTGATACAGGAATTTGGGAAGAATATAAAATCTCCTACTAGTAAATTAGGATCTAGAAAAACCTAGTAAGAAGAGGTATATTGGGACTCATACACCTAAAGGGATGATTTAGTCCCAGTATTAGGATTTGATTGAAACTTCTATAGTGTCTAGTGATCTTTTATAGCTTTCATCTTATCTGATCTCCAAGTCCAAAAGTCTGAATTTTGGCTTGTAGATGAGTTTTCATCAAGATGAAAACTTCTTGACAACTTTGACAACTTTTACAACTTTATCTTCAAAGGATCTTCATGCTCCAATTCACATAATTTTTCAATCACACATGAAGAGGGAAAGAAATTGTTGTGTGAGGGAATAGGGGTTTTCCTTGGTCAAACCCTATTTTGGTAATTAAACTTTGAAATGAAATGAAATAAAAAGAGGAATGATGAATGAACAAATGTAATGTTACAACTCACTAAACCCTTGAAATAAAGGTTGCAATATTATGTGAAATGGCTCCAATGGATGTGGATCTTGATTCTTGATTGAATTCTTAAAGATCTATCTTGAATGCTTGCTTGAATCATGAAACCCTACATCACAAATGTTAGCTCAAAAAAACACTTGATGCATAAATACTTTGATGTGATGCTTGAATATTGAATGTAGCTCCAAAATTTTTGA